>JAODAL010004335.1:0-158386 GCA_025379985.1 Phyllomedusa bahiana | reverse complement strand
CCAAAAAATGGACGAAGGGCCGGTGGCCGCCACGCCATAAGGTGTTGTCCTGCCCAGCCCGGGTCAATTGAGGGGGGACCTTCGCACAGCCGGATGAGTCTTACAGACAAACGCATGGGTTTTTCCCACGATAATGTGGATGTTTGACTTTCATCAAAATGAATCAGTCATGGTCTCTAAATGATGTTGTGGCCCCAATTCCCGGGTCACCTTAGTTTCGGGTCTACTTCACATTCCTCTCCAAACAAAAGGGTCCTCTTGAAAAACTTTTTTTTAAAATATCATTCTTACGAAATTTTTTTATTCTCAGTTCCCAAACAGTTCATTTTGCGGGTTTTGCTGTGAGGAGCGTAAAAAACACCAGGTTTCATACAAAACCATATTCCATTTACTCCTTCATCTTTAAATTTTTCGATTGTCAAAGGGTTTTTGGGGTCATTTTTCCTCAAAATTTTTTTAACAGGGGGCTGAGAATAAATTTTTAAAATTTTTTGGGGTCTGGGGTTTAAAAATTCAGAAAACTACGGGCCCTATTCTAAAAAATTTGTTTCTAATGACATTTGTTTTTTCACGTTGTAAAAAGGGCTCGGGTCATGTTTTGAATTTTTGGGGCTTTTTTGCTAGGGAACAGTTTATACTCGGTCCATTTAAAAAAAAAGTGTTTCTAACAGAATTTGTTCTTCAAAAATTGTCAAGAGGGCTCAGGGTAAAGGTGCTTGTCAGAAACGGGAAAAGTGGACACTGTTAAGGGGAACCATATTGCAAAAGATTTTTTGAAGTTTTTAACATAGCTTCAACCCTGTTTTTAGAAAACCCCATTTAATTAATTAAAAAAAAAAGAAACAAAACATGGTGGGATTCCACCATTTTAAAAAATGTGTTTTCTAGAATTAAATACAAAAAACTTGCATTACAAATAGCTTTTAAAAAAAAATTACTCTGTTTTGTAAAAGGGAGGTTCTGGAAAACTTGCCCGTTTGTAGGTTATTCAGAGGACATGGAGTAGGGAGAGGGGACAGAAACAAATTCGAGACCATTTCCTCCAGCCTTGAGTAAAATGAGAAAAAGAATGCCAAGAAAAAAGGGGACCTGGGTGTAACGGAGCTTTTAAACCCCCAGTTTTCCAAGTGAAGTCAATTTTTCCCACTCATACGGAGGGCAAAACGCTACCCCTCTTTCTGTGTATGGAAAGGCCGGGGTTCCCATTCCGCTTCCGCACCTGCTTCACACGAAGTTTTATTGCGGTATCAGGGCATTTTAAACTGCGGTTTTAGATGAAGACGCCCCCTGGGCCTCACCGCACCCCCTGAAAATCCGCCCTGAGTCATGCTGTGGCAAGGACGGTATAGTTTAAAGTCAGTTCAACTAAATGGTGGTTGAAAAACCCCTTTTTCCGGCTTTTTTTAATCTGGGGGTCAACGGGTTTTTAAGGTCAACTGCGGTCCGGACAGTTTGAAATGCCCAGTTCAAAAAAATGGGGGTTAAAGATCCTTTTTCCGCACTTTTTAATCTGTGGGCAAAAGGGTTTTTTAAGGGGTCATGCTGGGGTCCAGGACAGGGTTTTTAAAATGTCCAGTTCAATAAAAGGGTGGTTAAAATACTTTTTTCCCGGCATTTTTTTAAAATTGGGGGTATGCGGGTTTTTTAGGGTCATGTTGGTTCCGGACGGGATATTAATGTGTTTTTTGATTTTTTCTGTGCCTAAGTGTGCGGTATCCATTTGACTGTTGTGGTGTTAAAACCAGCTTTCCGCCCCGTTTGGGTGTAAGAATGAAGGTGTTTTGTCTCCCAAGACTTTAATGGTATTTTGGGGATGATCGATATCGAAAAAACCTTTCTGGTGGCCGACTATCGACTATCGCCCGATGTCGATAGCCAACGTAATCGCTCAACAGATCATCTCTGCAGGTAGTACAGGCTGTTGCTTCCTCTGTATTTTCCCTGAAACTGGGGCAATTATATTAGCCCCAGTTAAAGGAGAAATTAGAGAAAATAAAATAAAATTAAAAAAGTCTTCTAAAAGTGCCCCCCAGAGGTCTTTTTTGACCTTATAGCGGGAGAATAAAATATTATTAAAAAAAATAACAGCCCAAACCACAACTCTTATCCCCACCCGTGATGAACCTATATATGAATCTCCATAATGGAAAAGTGACATAATGACTTTAGAATCACTTTTGCTGTGAAAAAAAATGTGAAAAATAGACTTTTTTTAAACTATTTTCCCTCATATATAAATATATAAATTATAGTGTAAAATCTACATAAAAAGGCAAAATCACTTAAAAAGGCAAACAAATTAGTAGAATAGCTGAGTGAACGAAAGTGTCCTAGGGCCTCATTTGTGTAAACTGTCTAGGTCTTAAATTCACTTTGTTGCCCATAGCAACAAATTAGAGCGGCGTTTCTCTCATTTTATTCTGGTTGCTATGAGCAACAAAGTGAGTTTAGGCCCAGTTCACACGACGGATTTGGCCGCGATTATGGTCAAATCGCGTCTAGTTTATTAACATGGTTTCCTATGGGAAACCGCGTTAATATTCACACTCCGCGGGTTTGGCCGTGGCCAAACCCGCGCGTGTGAAGAACTCTCCTGTCAATTCCTGACAGGGAGTGCTCTGCGCGGCAGCCGCGCGGTGCTGCCGCGGGCGTCGCCGCGGGTGGTGCGCGGCTGGGCCGCGGTTCTCGCTGCAGTTTGCCCCCTGCTATTAATTTGCATGGGGGTAAACCCTCGGCGCAAGCCGCGCCCCAAACCACGCCCATCCCGCGCCGAGACCACACCCACCGCCCGCGCAAGTTTGCGGCGCGGTCCGATGAGGTTTTGGCCGCGGGTAACCCGTGGCCAAAACCGCCGTATGAACGGGGCCTTAGAGTCAGAGGGCCACGTGTATGAAAACTGTCTAGTTCTAAGATTCACTTTGTTTCCCATAGCAACCAATCAGAGCGCCCCTTTCATTCTTCCAGAGCACTGTATGAAATTAAAAGGGCGCTCTGATTGGTTGCTATGGGCAACAAAGTGAATTTTAGACCTAGTCAGTTTTCATACATATGGCCCAGAAAGTTTTCATACATGTGGCCCCAAGTGTTCAAACCTGCATATACTGAAAAAAGGAAAATGTGTTTGGTCAGGAAGGCAGTAAATGCTCCAATCAGATACTGGTTAAAAAAAGCATCTTTTGATCTTTGATGCTACATCTTTGATGCTGTTAAGAAATGCATGCAGTAAACCCAGCCTTACACTTTTTGTGGTACTACTGACTGGTTGTTATTGAGTTACCGACTGTTAGGGCATGTTCACACGACAGATTTGGCCGCGGGTTCCGATGCGGTTTCCGCAGCCAAATCGCGCCTAGTTTATTAACATGGTTTCCTATGGGAAAGCGCGTTAATATTCACACGCCGCGGCCGAACCCGTGCGTATGGAGTACTCTCCTGTCAATTCTTGCCCCCTTGCGGTTTGCCCCCTGCTATTAATTTGCATGGGGGCAAACCCTCAGCGCAAGCCGCGCCCCAAACCACGCCCCACCCGCGCCGAGACCACGGCCAGCGCCTGCGCCGCAAACCTGCGTCGGGAGACGCAAGTTTGCGGCGAGGTCCGACGAGGCTGCGGCCGCGGGAACCGCTGCCAAAACTGCCGTGTGAACGGGGCCTTGCGGTCCACAAGAGTGCATAGAACTGAATGTACTGCTTCAAAGGGGTTGTTCACTTTATAACATCTTGATTTATTATGTGTATAATAGGAAATCATATAATATACAAATATACACGTATTACAAATTTTGCTTCAGTGGTTCTCTTATACCAGTGCAAAAGGCCCCTATCTAGAGAAAAAAAAAATGGTACAGTCCACATTTCTGTCCACAGTAATGGCTGCCATGGAGCACCTGTATAGACAAAGCAGTCATGTGACCAGCACACCTGTCATGTGACTCCTGGTTATTGTGCAGGATGACTACCTCCGGCAGCGTCTTATCATGTCTGTCATTGTCTGTGCAAAAACACCACACATTCTTCTCTTTCCTGATCTTTATGCCTTTTTTTTACTGTTAACTTTATTGACAACATGTCCTCCCTTACAGAGCAGTTAACAAATAACTACACACAATGAAGAAGTTTCTGGAATAACCATATTAATACTAATTATTCCACAATCATTCCTATTCAATTCACCCATAGATCTCAGGTAACCTTGGTGCTAATTGACTGCCAGGAGGTCACTTGACTGACGCTTGACACGTCACTTCTTTTCAGATGCGCCCTAAATACGCAGCTTGTGATTGATGCCGCATATTTTACATTGATGTCTATGAGAACTGTATTATAACTGTATTGTAAATTGTTTGGGCTATATTTCGGCACGTATTTTGGCAAAAAGATGCCGTGTGAACACCCCCTTATGGTGTAGTCATACTGTACACTGTGATTGTGTTGCAATAATAAAAGCATCAAAAACGCACAAAAATTACCACAATACCACAGATTTTACCACAATTTTCTACATTTTTGTGATGTGGGAAATGCCTGTTTGTTTTTTTACATGTGTAATAATTGTTTCACCTGTAAAATCTGCAAGGCCAATTACTGCGTCACAGAACCGTGGCAAGCTGCAAAAAAAACACACACAGTTTTTCCAGTTGTGCTTTTGTGTATTTGTGTTACCATAACACAACTTTATCATGTAAATTCGTCCTAAATGGGTGTTCATGCGATGGGTTAAGACGCTGATTCTGGGCACAGATTTTGTGTCCAGACTAAGGGCAACGTTTCCCAACACACCAGTGCCAGTCTTTTGGTCTGTATTGCGCTAAAACCGCTTTTGACGCCATATTTTGGATGTAAATGAATGGTCGTACACCAAAACTAGGCGCATTATATGCCGCGACCGAAACATTGTAATGCGCGTAAAAATGATGCGCTGTGCGCCTCCATAACGAAATGCTCCTTTTGAGGTTCATAGCACATCATTACAAGTGTATATGTGTTAGGCGCATTTCACATTTTACAAGTATGTGTTAGTCGCATTACAATCATGTGTTAGGCGCATTTCATATGGTTGAAATTATAAACTATGCACCTCCGTGCGCGATGTGCCTCGATAGGGGCATTATATACTCTACCAATGAAATGTTTTGTGCCGCAATTAGCGCAAATTGCGGCACATAGCATATCATTAGAAGCATATGTAATGCCCCTATCGGGGCACATCGCGCGCGGAGGCGCATAGCTTATCATTACAAGAATATGAAATGCGGCTAACACACACTTGTAAAATGTGAAATGCGCCTAACACATATACACTTGTAATGATGTGCTATGCACCTCAATAGGCACATTTCGTTATGGAGGCGCACAGCGCATCATTTTTAGGCGCATTATGTTTACTATGCAAGGTATACCTGACGCCAGATTTTTGATAGGGTTGGACTTTCTGGCGCACTTTACACTTATTTCATGTGCCTGAAAACTGACGTAGCACCGCCAATTTTCGGACATCTCGCCCTAAGTGTCCAAACCGAGTGTACAGTGTTTTACACTGTACCCTATGTAAAATCAGCATCATTGTTTATGTAATGCTGATTTTACTTGAGTATTATCAGTTTCTGATGTTTGCGGCATCAAAGAATTGACATGTCATTTCTGTGATGTGTGTTACGCACTGATAATAATAAAATGCCCGGGCAGTCCGGGTCATTTCCTTGATGAAATTCCGTGCTGGCAAGAACGTAATTTTCAATGAGGAAACAGCGCTTTTTTGTCTGAACTTCCCCATAGACTGGTTTCACATGGTGTTTTATCAAGTGGATTTTATTTCAGTATCTGAAAGGCTTTCCCTGATACTTATTCTCTTTAGGTTTTTCATTACTGGGTTTGGTTTACATATAACACTGCAGCTGTAGCTCTATAGTTTAAAATCAGTTTAGTATCACTTCAAGAAGTCTTATTGTGGCCTAAGCCCAAAATTGATGTAGTAGGGCATGTGCAGGACAGCAGGTGCTTGTCAATGTGGAGCTCATTTCCATTCACAATCACTATAAGCACTGTTGCTATACAAGTCCCTACTGAATGCAAATACACTTTATTACTCATAAACAAAGTGTCTGAGTATCTATTTCTGTGTGTTTTGACTATATTACTAACAAGAACTGTAGCTCCCATGAAGATTTCTGAAATCCCAAATCCCTAAAGTGTGCGTCCAATATACTCCTTCCTCTATTATCAACTATAAAATATCATTCTCTTACAGGAGACCCCAAGTTTATTAAGCACAAATCTTCTCCCTGGAGACTTCTCAGACACATACTCTGGAGATGAAAAGCAACTTTTTGCTTTTCCCCTGCACATCAATACTATCAGTGAACACTGCTTTGCAGGGAAATGTAATATAGATCCATTCAATGCAATACAAGTGAATAGGATTTTACCCAACCCTATTTACATACTTTAGAAAAACACTGTATGGGTATTAAAGGAGTTTTTTTCATCTCGCTGTTTCCACCGATCCTGCTATTCACAGCTGCTTTTAGGCTTCCACTTTCAGTGCAGGCTGTGGGGGCTTTTATAGCAGTGAATATCATTTTAGCTCTGCTAGATCCTAATTCTAGGTTTGTGTGTTAGAGGGACAATGCTACTGTGCTCTATCTTCAGTAACAAAGATAAGAGGAGAGACCGAAAAGAAAGCTCCCATCCTGCTGACAAGACACATCAGGGAGTGGTCAGGCCACTGCTAGAGTAGAGAGGTGGTCTGTAACCTAAGAAACCATCTGTAAATCAGAAGGAGACAAAAACTGATGTATCTTTGAAATTAAACAAAATATTTACTTACCTTTTGCCTATGTGTTTAAAGCTAATTGGTGAGCTAGGAATACCTGGGATGTTCTCACCATGCTGTTTCACAGAGCCACAGCCAGTTTTAGACTCTTACTTCCTGTGGGTGGGTATACAGCAGTGATTAGGAGCATTGCTAATAGAAAGTTTTAAACAGTAAGGCAGGAGGCTACAGAGCTCTAAAGGGTTAAAGTTTGTCAGTAACATAGATAAACAAGCTCTTGTGCTACTAATGTGGCACAGCAGAGAGTGACATGAACATGGTCGGCCATGGCACCTGGAGCAATGAGAGCAAAGACAAGTGGTCAGTAACCTTGGAAAGCTTGTGTACACAGGCAGGGGATAAAAACTCTCTAACTCTGAAAGCAAGCACAATCAAAACAGCAATGTATATGGTAATAGTTTTTATTTACCTTTGCTTATGTGTTTAAAGTTAAGTATTGTGCTGCGAAACCCCCCGTTAAAGCATTGAGTTGATGTCAAAGTCTGCAATGAGATGGATTAAAGACTGCTGAAGATTTTGTTTAACATTACCTTTGAATCTGCAGTAAAATCTGCGACTGCAGTTTTTAAAAAACCGAAATGTTTTGTACGACTCCACAGCAGCAGATTCACAATAAATGTGTACCAAATTTGCCACTGCTAATTTAACTGTGGAAAATTCAGACGTCATATGCACAGCATATCCCCATCCAGACATCCCCTCAGGATGTGTTTTCACTCTGTGGTGTCCATATTTGCACAAAACCACAACTGAATGCTGTAGCGATGATACCCACCAACTTGAGTGCCCATTGGGCACCATGTGGAGCAGTGGTCTCATCTTCATTTGTTGGCTGCAACATGAGAATGCACTTTCAAAATGGACTACGTCACTTCAAGGTCTCATCAAAGTCATATCACATGTACATTTTTACATCTGCATTAAAGGCTCCATGTAGACCCACAGTCACAAATTGAGTGATATTTGATAGAAAGGATAGCACAGCATTCAGCTATATCCCTTCAAAATGACAAACACCAAAATGGAACTTAATAAGTCAATAAGCTCCATTGGTTGCCATTATTGTCCTTTGTGCGACAGATCCAGTACGCTGTCATTTTACTTTTCTGTTCCGTTGATAAGGCAGAAAAAATTTAATTGACGAATTGGGTATAAATTTCAGACCTACAGACCCCTCTAGTAGATGAGGTTTTGTTGGAGATTGCAGTCATTTTCTTTTCGGATTATTTTTTCACATTATTTCCCAGGTTGTGCCATGTTTGCTTTCATGCTATCATAAACAGTTTTTCAGTGATTACAAATGTCTAAACCATTACTCAGACCATTCTCTTTTTATTTTATCCAGCTGATTTGTTTGATATTCTGCTGCCTATGCTGAACATCTACCAAGAATTTGTACGCAATCATCAGTACAGTCTGCAAGTGCTGGCAAACTGTAAGCAAAATCGCGACTTTGACAAACTCCTCAAGCAATATGAAGCCAATCCAGCATGTGAAGGGAGGATGCTGGAGACGTTCCTGACATATCCAATGTTCCAGGTAATGACAATGACACATGGCTGATTTCAATGAATGGGATGTAGAACACAGCTATAAAAATCATCACATACAGGTCTGCCTCGAATACATGTGATTATTCATATAAACTGATTTCACAGTTCTAATTGATTTTCAAGGCGGTACTTTTTTCTACTTTTCTGTATGACTATTATGGACAGGGCCGGACTGGGAATAAAAATCAGCCCTGGCACTAAGCCCCCAGCAGCCCACATACAATATCCGCTTAAAAAATGTCCCTTGTTCTCGCACCTCGCCACTGTCTAAAATAAACTACACTATAAAGCTGCTTTCACACGGAGCGTTTTTGGTGCATTTTTGATGGGTTTTCGGTGCGGTTTTGTGCAGAAAGGCAGAGCAGTTAATGCTGAACATTTCTCCACAAAAAACGCATCAAAAATGCACCAAAACCGCTCTGTGTGAGAGCTCCCTACATACAAGCAAGAGAGAAACAGTGGTGCAGAGAAACCCCTCATCACAGAGTCAGGTGTGCACTTGCTTTACAATCAGGGACAAGCCCACACTGACACTACATAAGCACCAACATAACCTACAACCCCACCAATCACATCACCAGTAGTCAGGTCACCATCACATGAATACAGCACTGACTCAACACAGAAGTAAACTTACCCCTGACAGCAGAGACTCACAGGAGACGTCATCTCTGATGGGAGTTGTTCTCTTCTCCTTTTCTTCTGGCACAAACCTCCATGACGCCTTCCCTTGTTGTTCCCTTCCATTTCTCTCTCTGTTCGGTACAGCATGCAATGTCTTCTTCTAGTGGTCACTACTCGTCCCTGTAGAATTTACAACAAATACATCTTAGACTCCTCTCTCTTCCAGCACTTTCCTATCAATTCCCCAAACAGCGTCTGTTAGACCCTAAAAATTAGAAATTAAAAAATGTCAGATAAGTGGCATGTAAATAGGTAGACCCCCATTAGGCAGGCAGGGCCAGTATGCAGGCAGGCAGGGCCAGTATGCAGGCAGGCAGGGCCAGTATACAGGTAGGCAGGGACAGTATACAGGTAGGCAGGGACAGTATACAGGCAGGGCCAGTATACAGGCAGACAGGGCCAGTATACAGGCAGACAGAGCCACTTATAGGCAGACAGGGACAGTATATAGGCAGGCAGGACAGTGTATAGGCAGCCAGGGCAGTGTATAGGTAGGCAGGGCTATTATAGGCAGCCAAGGCAGTGTATAGGTAGGCAGTGCTATTATAGGCAGCCAGGGCAGGATATAGGCAGCCAGGGCAGGGCATCATATAGCCAGGGCAGGGGCAGTATATAGCCAGGGCAGGGCTATTATAGGCAGCCAGGGCAGGGGCAGTATATAGCCAGGGCAGGGCTATTATAGGCAGCCAGGGCAGGGGCAGTATATAGCCAGGGCAGGGCTATTATAGGCAGCCAGGGCAGGGGCAGTATATAGCCAGGGTATGGCTATTATAGGCAGCCAGGGCAGGGGCAGTATATAGCCAGGGCATGGGCAGTATATAGCCAGGGCAGGGCTATTATAGGCAGCCAGGGCAGGGGCAGTATATAGCCAGGGCAGGAGCAGTATATAGCAGGGCAGGGGCAGTATATAGGCAGGGCAGGGGCAGTATATAGCCAGGGCAGGGCAGTATAGGCAGCCAGGGCAGGTCAGTATATAGCCAGGGCAGGGCAGTATAGGCAGCTAGGGCAGGGCAGTATATAGCCAGGGCAGGGGCAGTATACAGGCTAGGCAGGGGCAGTATAGGCAGCCAGGGCAGGGGCAGTATAGGCAGCCAGGGCAGGAGCAGTATAGGCAGCCAGAGCAGGGCCGTATGGGCAGCCAGGGCAGTGCAGGGGCAGTATAGGCAGCCAGAGCAGGGCAGTATAGAGCCAAAAAGCCGAGGGCAGGAGCAGTATAGCAGCCAGGGCAGGGGCAGTATATAGCCAGGGCAGGGGCAGTATAGGCAGCCAGGCAGGGCAGGGGCAGTATAGGCAGCCAGGGCAGGGGCAGTATAGGCAGCCAGGGCAGGGGCAGTATAGGCAGCTAGGGCAGGGTCAGTATATAGCCAGGGCAGGGTCAGTATATAGCCAGGGCAGGGGCAGTATAGCCAGGGCAGGGGCAGTATATTGCCAGGCAGGGGCAGTATATAGCTAGGGCAAGGGCAGTATAGGCAGCCAGGCAGGGCCAGTATAGGCAGCCAGGCAGGGGCAGTATAGGCAGCCAGGCAGGAGCAGTATAGGCAGCCAGGGCAGGGCAGTATAAGCCAGGCAGGGCAGTATAGGCAGCCAGGCAGGGGCAGTATAGCAGCCAGGGCAGGGCAGTATAGGCAGCCTAGGGCAGGGTCCAGTATAATAGCCAGGGCAGGGTCAGTATATAGCCAGGGCAGTGGGCAGTATAGGCAGCTAGGCGGGTCATGGGGCAGTATATAGCCAGGGCAGGGCAGTATAGGAGTAGCTATAGAGCAAGGGCAGTATAGGCAGCAGGCAGGGGCAGTATAGGCAGCCAGGGCAGGGGCAGTATAGCAGGCAGCCAGGGCAGGGGCAGTATATAGCCAGGGCAGGGGCAGTATAGGCAGCCAGGGCCAGAAAGTAGATTAAAAAAAAATAAAAACCTAAAACTAACCCGGACACCTGCTGACCCGTACTCTTCACTCTGGAGCCGGTGGCCGCTCACTGCAGAGTGCGGGGCTGCGGAGCAGGCGCGCGATGACGTCATTACATAGCGTGCCTGCCCCGCGGCCTCCTGGGATCAGTAGATCCCAGATGTTCAGCCTCGGCCGCTGCTTGCACCGCGCGGTGCAGGCGGCGGCCGTGATGGCTGCATGGCTGGGTCGGTGACCCGGCCATGCAGGCGAGGGGGGGGCCTGTCAGCCCCCTGCCACAGGGGTCCGGTCGCTGATGCGACCATTGCGGCCCCTGTAGCGCGCCACAGACCGGCACTCGGGGCCCGCCGGGGGGGAACACCGTCCTCCTCGGCGGGCGATCCGGGCCGGCCCTGCGGCCCGGACCCTAGCGGCCCGCCGGGCAAATGCCCGGTTTGCCCTATGGTCAGTCCGGGCCTGATTATGGATGTTAGATATAGAAATGATTAGTGATTCTGTCCTGCAGTTTGGAATCCTTGAAAACAGATATTTAGCCACATATGAGTTGTTTGGTAACACAATTTGTCATACAGAACAGATAAATCAAATAAACAATGTGCACAGCTTACCTCCTAGAAAGGTTAGTATGTTCTGGATGTTAATAATGCAAAAATGGTTTGTAGGAAATACATTTGGCTAGGTCTCAAACATGCTAATACACTAAACCTCCAGAAATATCTCACAATCAAAAATTTGTGGTAATGTCACTAAGACAATATTAGATATACCAAGAAGAACAATGAGGACTATATACCAAAAGTAAAAAAGCAAGACGATTTTATTTCCAAATTAAGAATAAAAATACATTAATGATACTACAAAATACAATTTGAAATAACTAGATAAAGGACGACGACAACACGGTACAGATGCCACTACATATAGAGTGGGTATCAAATAAATAATTAAACTTTTATACTCATATTAGTCATAAATTGTATTATATTGAAATCATCATAAGTCAAAAACCGCATAAGTATAGAAGGAAGTTTCAGGGAATCAAACAGTCCCTACAAGTTTTATCTTACCCATAGTATTGAGCTCCACATGAGTGGCACCTGATGCCCCAACGGACATTTCATCAATGCTACTTCAGGGAGTGTGTCTAAGCGCTCACATGTCTCCACATATATACCTCCAATAAGAGTCACTTGATCAAAATTTGCCAATGCAAATACATTTTCCCAATATTTAAATACCATTCCATGGCCCAGATATACACTTGGACTGAACATAAAAATAAATACAGCAATAATACAAAAAATTAATGTTATAGTCAACAATCAGTGTTTAAAAGCATAAATATATCATAAGAGACCATCCAGCGTCTAAGAAACATATCTGCGCATGCGCATAAAACTGTCGTGGCTCGCCTTGACTGCCCCACTTCTGTCAATCGAGCATAACTGTTCATGCCTGGAGAACAAGGTTGCTGGACATGCGCTCCCTGTACTAAATCCCCAGCGTGCTTTAAGCCAAGTTCCGCGGCTTGCCCCACTTCCGTCATTGACGTGTAACTGCACATGTCCAGGGAACAAAGCCAACAGAAAGTCGCACATCATTTCAAGTAGTCCAAGCAACACAAGCGAAGCTGTATAATCAGCGCATACATATAATCACAGAGACACATTATATGGACACAAATGAACATGAATGGGCAGTGCATAAGTGAAAGTGCATTAAGACCCACATAATCACATGAATAATTATGTTCTGGATATTGCCTATTCCCCAATTGCATGGACATAACCACAGTGCCAGGACTTCAAAACAATGCAAATAAAAAAATGGTTAAATCAGAAATAAAAATATAAACCTTAATGAATCCATATTAAAAACGCCAAAAGGTCACAAACCACTTCCAGACAACCTTTTGGCGTTTTTAATATGGATTCATTAAGGTTTATATTTTTATTTCTGATTCAACCTTTTGCTGAAGACCACACTTTTTGTTTTTGCATTGAACAGATAAATACTGCACTTTTAAACAATGAGGATTGACCATGGATAATTATTGGTTGATCTGTAGACAAATAACACACGTTTCCATGGCTGTGCCAGTTAAAAGGTCTATTGTGTGAAACAATACAACACTTTTCTAATCCATAGATACAGAGACAGGGAAGTATTCATTTTATTGCACAATTAACTGCTTTGCTGGCTGAATGAGCACATATCAATTCAGAACGTCATCCCCTGTCCTTGCTGAAACCAGGACTTGTTTTGATTAATGAAATTCTTGGTATTTGTGGAGTTCAAGTGTAATGTATGGCAACGCAGCAGAGATATGACTACAGGTGGTTCTTTGCAGAGTTCAGGAAACAGAATACAGTGAAAATCACTTTCTTATACAGTTTTGTTAATTACATTTTGTTAAATTCATTTTTTGAAACTAATAAACATTAAGGCTACCTTCACACCCACTTTTTTTGCAGAGCTCCTTTTTTGCCAAAAAAGCATGTAAATGGCAGCAGTTGGAGGGACATGTCTAGCAGCCAACTTGGGAAGACACACTTGAGTTGTGCTTTTCACAGAAACCTATAATCATGAGCTAATCCTGTACTACAAGACTCTATACACACTTATAGCTGAGACAGAGGTTATTCCCTGCCCTTTGGTGCCTGTTCGAGAAAGAGAAAGATAGCTGTTGGAATTGGAGCTTCTGGTATCCTCTCTGTGCATCTGGTCTTCACAGGCTTGACCATGCCTGTCTAGAGAAAAAAGTTAGTCCCTAAATGTTCCCTGGCATCAGAAGCAAAACTAAGTGGGAAAGTGCAGTGCCCTGCTGTGATGGTGACGGGTAGTGCTGGTGCTTGGCAGGTTCTGGACTATAAGGCACATGTCTCTACCTGCTGAAGCTGAAGGGGTCACCATCCAGGCAAAGATGTGCTGGCGCCATTGTGAGGAACTTAAATGCTAGCAAATCACAAGGGCACAAGAGAAAGGCGAAAATAATAAATAATAACCAAATAATAAAAAAAAATCAAAGTACAAAAAAATAAAGCATTTTATTGGGTCAATAAGTGTACATAAAAACAATTAGCCAAAAGGCTACAAAGTTAAAACCAGGCATCCTAAAACTGCGGCCCTCCAGCTGTTGGGAAGCTACAACTCCCATCATTCCCACTATTATAGATTATATAGATGCATGATGGGAGTTGTAGTTTCCCAACAGCTGGAGGACCGCAGTTTGAGAATGCCTGGTTAAAACCATAACCCCTCCAGAAATATCCATAAAAAGTCAGTATATAGCACCACATACATGTAAACAGTATACATATTAATAAACCTACTCCCAAAAAACCTAAATATTATAACTAATTATCAAAACCAGACTATTTGTTGCAGCACTCAATTTGTCCCAAAATGGGTACAAATAATGGTAATGAACACTATATGGTACAACATGCACAAAGTCTAAAGATATACCAAATCTAGCCAAAGACAAGTTAAAGGAGTTATCTTACCTCGCTGTTTCACAGAGCCACAAGCAGCTTTCATTCATGCATCCTGTCTTTCTCGTCAGGCTGCGGGTGGTTAGTTTATCAGTTCCATGTTCAAAGGCCTGCTAATTACTCTAACATGAGAGCAGGAGATGTTTATCTAAAGTCCAGAGCAGCTGCACTGCAGAGCTAAAATAAACAAAAGTAATTGGTCTCCTTTGCTTGTTAGATCAGATAACAAGGTCAATCAGATAATCAAGGTCTCAAGCTGCTTGCTGTCATGTGTGCAGACCTGTGTATTGGCGTCATCCCTGCTATCAGAGAAGCTACCAGAGCAGGGGAGAGCAGGGCAGAGCAGCTTGGTAACCTGGAGAAACCTGAGTGCACTCAGAGCCCATAAAATCACTTTTATCTCCTCAACAAAGAAAAATTATTTTTGAAATGTATTTGGAAAACGTCTTCATTTACTGTTCCCCACATGTTGAAGATAATCTTTATAGTGAGAAAACTCCTTTAAGCAACAAAAGCTAATAGTCAAGGCAAAATAAGTAATAAGAAAGGTTTATAAAGTAGGTCAAAGTAATAGCCCATAATTTGTATATAAGAGGAAATCTTGAGGAACTCCTGAATACACAATATAATCTTTATATTAAGACTGACCAACTTTAATAAATGGGTTTGGTGAATGGAGACTGCTGGCTTTCAGAATACATATACTTTACTACTCTTACCTCTGCTCTCTTATTAGCTAGTGTCAACAAAATTGTGGTGGTATCCTTCTATTAAAAAAAAGAAAAGAAAAATTAAATTGACTCAAAATCAGCTAATAAAAATCAGACATTTGAATTGTGGTTCAACCCAAAAATTTTAAAATACAAAATACAAACTAATGGAACTGACCAGGACAAAATTATGGTATCCTTAACCTAATATTTTGTTACAGAACCTTCTGAGACAGTCACTGCAACAAACTATTTCTTTAACGTCTGCAACTGTCCACAGGTATTTTGGCCCACTCCACATGAGCCAACTACTTCAATTGTCTCAGGCGTGAAGGTGCTTTTTCCAGACTGCATGTTTCAGCTCCTTCCACAGATGTTCAATAGGATTTAGATCGGTGCTCATAAAAGCCACGTCAGAATAGTCCAATGCTTTGTCCTTAGCCATTCTTGGATGATTTTTAGCTGTGTATTTTGGGTCGCAATCCTGTTGAAGAACACATGGCCTGTGACTTAGACCAAGCTTTCTGACACTGGGAAGCATATTTCGCTCCAGAATGCTTGACAGTCTTGAAATTTAATTGTATCCTGCACAGATTCAAGACATTCTGTGCCAGATACAGCAAAGTAGACACAAAACATAACTTGGCCTCCTCCATGTTTCACAGTAGGTACAATGTTCTTTTTTTGTATGCTTCATGTTTGTGTCTATGAACATAGAGCTGATATGACCTGCCAAAAAACTCCAGTTTTGTCTCAGCTGTCCAAAGGGCATTCTGTCAGAAGCTTTGTGGCTTGTCAATACGCATTTTGGCAACCTACAGTCTCACTTTTTTATGATTTGCTTTCAACAGTAGTTTCCTCCTTGATCGTCTTCCATTAAGTCATGAAAGGGTACCAACAGTTTTGTCAACATATATATATATTGGGCTCAGACACTTCCATACCTGAGATTATACCTGCAAGGCAATTATTTCTATTCTTTATCTTGCAATCATACCTACTATAGCTGGAAGGGAACCTGCAAGATACTTAAGATACGTAGTATTCAGTCTACCACACTATGGTGGTCTTTCGCAAACAGTACCCAGAATTATTCTAGGAATTCAAGTGGTTCTCCTATGAAACAGAAGACCCTGAGCCTACTTTGGGATAGGTTACTACACAACTGCTGGAAGAAATGCACCCGAGTACTACCGTCTTGACCAAGAAAATAGAGGTTTTAAAATTCATGTGGCTCTGAATCTAAAAAATAGACTGTGCAGAAAAACTTACATATTCTTGGTATGCCTAAATGCTCTAAGGGATGAAGCCCTCGCAATTGTATGTAACAAATTTTCAATAATACATTTTATGATGTTCACTTCTAAACTGGATTTGCAGTATAAAGAAAGAATTCATAGAGTTCCTGTCCACCAACCATCTCTGGGTGCTCCTCCATAGCCATTTCTAGCCTAGCTACTAAGCAGCAAAGACAGAGCTATGGTACTGCAAGCAGCTAGGAAGAAATGGAGCCCAAGTTCAGCAGAGCAGGAATTTCCATCTTTCCTGACTTCTCAGCAGCCTTGCAGAACACTGCAGACACAGTTGTTGCTGCTAGAGAGGTTTATTTATTCAATATGTCATGGTTTTTCTCAGTCGTCTAAAAGTAATCCATAACAACAAAGCAATTTTCTTTCTTCACATAAGCAGGTAGAGGACTGGCCTAATTTGCTTCCAAGATTAGCTAGACAATAACTCGAATCTGTGGGAACTGGGCCTCAGGTACTTCCCTTGGGACGATCTTTCTTACAGTGTGTTAAATGTATGTCCATACATCTTATATTGTAAGAAATTACGGTACTTTTGTAATTTTCATGATCTTGAGTGCACACTACATAGCCCTGATATTCATAACATGACTGCTTGGAAATCTTTAATAGCATGATTTCCTGACTTAATCATTGGCCTATATATTTGCCCCATATGTACTAAAGAGTGGTTCTTTTTTCTATTAGTGCTTCTATTCTGTCTTGTCATTTATTGACTATATGGGCCACATGTATGAACCTTTTTAGGTCTAAAACTCACTTTTTTGCCCATATGTGACTATAGGCAAAATTGTAAGTTTTAGGCCGAAACAGTTTTCATACATGCAGCCCTATGTGTCGCAGCACTAGAGTCTGTTCCCTCCTGTGCAATATATATTACATCGCTAAAGCTGTCTTGGATTGTTAGATTAGAGTGGAATTCCATTGCCATCAATGCTGGAGACGCATCATGGCTGGAGAATTAAGCCATTTTGGATTACTCTTTTTACACCCAGTTTTTCTGTCAGTCTCTCTTTAAATGACCACACCCTTTAAAATGATTTGTGTTTTCTGGGAAAATATCATTGCAGGTTTTAATGCAGATTTTTGAGCCAGAAGTGGACTAAAAAATATAGCAGGAGGATTTATACTTCTTTTTTTTTTTTGTTGGATCACCTTCTGGCTTTGGGAACTGACCTCCAATAGTCATGGTAGTAGAGGTAATTGGAGCTGAGCAGCTTCAATTGTTTAAGCTAATTGCTATTATTTGGTCAAATTCTCTAACAGAAACAAAACCAGGCCTGTATGCCAATGGCAGCAGAAATTTATAATAAAATAATATAATATGTTCATTTGGTCTTTGCTAGCGATTTGATTTAGTATGTTTTTTATGGCAATACATTCTTATATAATTTCATTTGATTAGTAATGTTTAAATCTAATTGGTTGGTAGTAGCACGTGATAGGTACTCCCTATATACTATATAAAACAGGGAGTTTACTAGTTACTCATGCTCTCTGAGTAAGGATTTAATTCAAAATTTGTAAGTGTTGAGTCACACCGAATATCATTTCGGATTTCCATCTTCTATTTTCCTGTGTACTAAAGGCTGTTTATTATTATTATTATTATATTATTATTTTTGAATGAGTTGTCTCCTACACATTTGAGCATGTTTTATTTAAGTTTTTAATAAAAGTCAAGCTTTATAATGGATACAAATCGAAAGAGTGCTGGATATCTCGTTGAATCGTATTAGTCTCATGGTGAAACTACTCCTGTTGTTCCATGCACGTTTCATCAGCAGATTATGAGTGAGCTGATCTTTACCTTGTTTTGTCAATATTTCTCAGAAAATGGCGCTGCAGCACAAACTTAAAGGGTTTTTATCATTACATGAAATGGTCTTCAGAATAAGGGGCCTGTGAAAACAAGACAACTTTGCAAATGACGTCCAATTGCAAAGTTGCTTGTTTTCACAGTCTGCTTTGTCTTCTTTTTGTGTAAACACAGTTACTCAGTGCCAGTTGGATTCCACCTCCTTTCATTTCATTGGCTGGCAGCTCTACTAATTTACGTTCTGTCTGGCCTCCGGTCGTATTCACGGGAGCGTGCATTCCTGCCTCTCTCACTCAGAATAAGGCGCCGGCAACATTTCACTCAGCCAGCAGCTGCTTCTACAATCAGAAAACAGTAGAATTGTGCTCGGTGCGTAATGCTCCTGCGTGTAAACATAGAAAGGAGACATATCTGTGCTGCTCTGGATGAGTTCATAGAAGACTGGATTCAACTGTAACAAACCTCCAGCTGTGAGAGGAGAAGAGATCAGTGATCTGAGTTCATAGAAGAACGTCTAGACTGAATGCAGGGCTGTGGTATGTAAACAAACAGCTCTTACAAAATAAGACTGCATAGGGAGAGGAACAACACAGTGCCATGTGGACTCAGACAGAGAGGGGATGGGGGGGCAGGGATTTGCTATTCCCTCCCACTGATCTCAAACAAACACACTGACTCCGGATGTCATCTCCCTTCAGTTAAGAAACACCCAGCTGTTAGGGGAATACACGCCCCTGGATTTGAGGAGCTGAGAAACTGAAAGTACAATGAAACAGAAAAAACTGATGAAGCGATAAATCCCCTTTAAGAAATAAAAAGCTTTTATTTTCTAAAAGTGGTAAAACATAAACTATACAAATTTGGTATCACCGTAATCATACCAACATGCAAAGTAAAGATAATATAAACTCCATAAAAATGAACAAACGAACCACTACCCAAAATTTGGATGCGGTCTAAAATGTGGTATTTTGGGGTTGGTAGTTTAGTCTATTAAATTTGTGAAATGTGTATATTTCTTAATTGAAGTTTGTTATGCAATAACCTATACAGGTAGTGTCACGTAGTATTAAATATAAATGTATCTTTCTTCTTGTAGATACCTCGGTACATTATAACGCTCCATGAGCTTCTAGCTCATACACCTCATGAGCATGTAGAGAGGAAAAGTTTAGAGTTTGCTCAGTCTAAGCTAGAGGAACTATCAAGGTAAGTCAATAGAGCTATCATCCAAACCATATTTTGCAAGTTAAGATGATTGGCCAATTTATGGGAACATTTTTTAAAAGTCCATCTTAAGTTATTGCACATACAACTTTAACTTTCTTTCTACCTTACCCCAGTTATATGTAAATGCTGTCATTGTACTTTGTTTGACATATGTTATACATGTATTTGCATAAACAGACTTTTGTTTGACTAGAGTGAGCACACTGTGGCAGGATGATGTCAAGCCTGCTTGGTACGATCATGTGCAGTTCAAACAAATCATACATACCCCCTTTTGAACACACTGAAAGCTGAAGCAGGACAAAGTAGGCAAATAATGCCTTTGTGGTAAAACCCCTTTAATATATCCTTATCATGCAGATTTTGATACTTTTACAAAAAAGAGTGGGTATTGATACTTGCATTTTCTAATTTTTTTGCATTTTTCCATAATTTTCAGTGTGGAAAAATGCAAAAAAATGCATTAAAAAAACCACACATGTGCATACATTCCGCACTTAAAATCTGAGCCAGTAAGCACAGATTTCAGATGGGAATTTGACGCTGATTTTTAGAGGCAGATTTTCAGCTTTCAGTTTACTATAATGTGAGGTGAGGATCTGCCTCAAGAATTGACATCTATTCTTTTTTTAACATTGAAAAGAAGTCTGCACTGAGGAAAATCTACAAAGCTGATTTCCATTAGAAAAAATGTACGGTGGGTTACAGTCAGATTGGACGCTTATTCTAAGGCAGATTCAGCACTGAACCGGCCCCAGAATCAGCGATCAAATCAGCTATGTGAATGTACGGGAAATGAATCTATAAGAGAAACATAAAGTAGAAGGTACCTTCTGCTGGGCTCTTAATGAACGGAAATGCTTAATTTTTGCATTTTTAAGTTGCAAAAAAAAGATGTCAACTATGAGGGTATGTTCATATGGCATAATTTTAACGACACAACGAACGCATTTTGCAGGGCACAAATGTACGTGCCGTAAAATGTGTTCATTGTGGTGTTGAAATTATACACTTGCTACTACGTAATTTTAAAACGAAAATGATGCGTAGTGCCTAAGGCAGATTTCTCGTATACGCATCTATGGCTAAAAGAATTGACATGTCAATTCTTTTCAGGTGCGCCAAAAATTACGCAAGTAAAATCTGCATTGTGTGAATGATGGTGCGTATTTTACATTGCAGTCTATGAGAAGGGTTTAGAACATTGTTTGGGCGTATTTCTGCACAATCTATGTGCCAAAATATGCCGTGTAAACATACCCTGACAGTTGACATCTAGTCTCTGCAAAATAAAAATAGTTTAAAATATGAACTTAAAAATGGTAAAAGCAAAAAACTACCTTCTACTCATGTTCTTCATTTCCCGTCATATATTTTCTATTGTAAAAGCCTCTGGATTTTTATTTTCCCCCGTCCCTGTTTGTCAGTCTTGGGATGTGTTTTAAAATGAATAGAAAGCATGGTTCTGATCTGGATTAGATTAAAAGATTATTTGTCTCGGTCATTGGCTGTCGTAATAGCTCAAGCATAATTAATTCATCAAGCGAATATAGATAACATTGCATAATATGTTGTCTCTAAGAGAACATTGAAAGGGACCATACTGAAACATTATTTACTATATGACTTTTGTAATAGCAGTTTATAATATACAATACTCATTAAAAATGTTATACAGAGGAAACACAGTTTTATCTAAAGTTAGAAATGGATCCAAGCATTTGCTTAGATTTAATAATAAAAATGACTAGTTCATGAGTTTTCCTTATTTATGAGTTTAAGAAAAAAAAAAATAATAATTTTGATCAGTTTATGGGACAGCTAGGTAACATCCAATGTGATGGATATGAAAGATTAGGGTATGTTCACACTGTGTATTTCAGCCGTAAAGTGGCGCTTACTGTGTGCTGCCACTATATTCTTGCAACACGCCTGTTGCTGCTTCAGAAGTATGGGCTGGCCAGCAGATACTTCTGAAGCACTCCCATTGACATTCATTTTCCACTATACACTGGGAAAACGTCAGGAAGTCGTAGCTCTCAATGAGAGCTATGAATTACCGTATTTGTATGGCCGTACCTCGGTTTATTGTTGACACATAAATTACTAACTTTAAAGAGGTTGTCCGGTACATCTAAAAGTTATATAATAAATTGCTGCAGCCCAATGAAATAAAAAAAAAAGCTATGCTCATCTTCTTTTACTCCTTCGCTCCAGCTCTTGGTTTTCCAGGTCTTCTGTGGACTTTCTGCTGATTCGCTGTGGCAGTCATCTGCCTCTATTTACATCACCATCCGGAGCTGTTCAGTTTTGAATGGTGATGTAAGGGAGTGGTACATGACCACTACAGCTAATCAGAAGTTCCAGTGAAAAAAAATTTCGGAAGAAAAACAAGGTAAACAGAAGACCGGAAAGAGAAATGAAATGAGTATAGGGTTTTTTAAATTTTATTTTATTGAGCACCAGTAGCTTTTAATATTATTTTTGGATCAACTAGACAACTCCTTTAAGTCAGGTAGCGATAGTGTCTACCCTATGTTGCATAACTACGCCCAGATACGGGACTCAGCCCAAGATGTCACTAATACCCTGATTGTTGCCTCAGCCTCTAATTTCAACAGTGGTGTCTCAGCTACTGCTAGCACTTTTGTAGAGATCCATGATTGCCTCAGGATAGGAATAGTGGAGCTTGTTTATGGACTGTCCAAAACTATTTGAAAAAAGAGAACCTAAATTGGTAGTAGGTTGTACTAATGGTCCATATCCAACTAAGTGAGAGTTTAAGATTGCCTTTTGTAGCAATCCTCAATTCATTTGTGACTCACTGAGTCTTGAAAATCGAAAAGGATTCAAGCAAAGCCAGTATCACTCATCTACATACTGCTGTTTCACGATTTTGCCCCTCCTCAGTGCAGAGCAGAGCTTACTGGCTGATTGGGTGACAGACAAGGCTCAGAAAGGGGAATAATATAATAATGGTTTTATAGTATGAGCCTTTTTGTGACACTAATTGCCTCTCACCCAGCCAGCTGCCAGCCGGTAAACTCTGCTCTGTACTTATGGAAGGCAAACCCCCAAAACAGCCGTATGCCGATGAGCGATATTGGCTTGTCTGGAATCCTTTTCGCTTTCCAAGACTCGTTGAGTCATAAGTGAATTGAGGATGGCTACATCCAATAGAGAGCGCTAGAGCAATCCGCTCTCTTGCCATAATGTCTTGTTATAGACAGTGTTAATTAATAAAAGATTAATTTACAAGTAGAATAGTTAATAGTTGGCAGAAATTGCTTAAAGTTTGCCGATGGCAATAGTTGGATATTGATTGTTCATGTATTAAGCTCTTCGGTATGTTTCTGGGTGGGTATTTCATATATTTTGTGGTTGTTTTTAATTTTGGTTTCTGGTTTCTTTGCAAATACTTGCAAATAGATTTGTAATTTTTCTGAATTTTTTTGTTCAAGCAGCAGTGTATGTTATCAAAACCTTAAATGTGTGAAGAAATGGTGAGACAGGCTTTTGTGCAGTATTAGATTACTGTAATAAATTATTTCTCCCCTCCAGGTGTCATCTGTTGACTATTTTCAGGATTTTTTGATCAGCCTGTATTTTGTATAAAATAATGGATCACATAAGAATTTGGACAATTTCCAAGACTCGTGCTGCGCTACTTTTAGAACCCACATATGTAGTTGTCACAGTTTATGTGTAACCTTAGTAATTTGGCAGTAAATAATAGAGCCATCTGCTGGCATTTAGTCTGGGGACATGAAGGTCTCTGGTTAATTGCATTAAAATACTTCAAGTCGGTATAAGAATTGTCTTCTTAAATATAGGTTATAATATGCCACAACTCTCTCATTTGGCTGATTTCCTATGCACATTTGTATGAAAAAGATTTGTTCTGAAATGCTGGGAATCTGTTCTTCCACTTTGGGGATATTTATCTGACCTCTTTTTACTGTAACAATTCCCAATATGGTGAGATAAATAGTCACAGTTTCCAGTTTTTGTTTTTTGCTATTATAGGTAGGATGTTTCATTATTACTGATTTTGTTGTGCATTTATTTCCTTGATACATTATCCTTGATAATAATTCTTATTTATAAGATTACCCTTCAATTTGTAAAATTCATAGCATGCTCTTTTTTGTACAGGTACTTTTTGGGAATAATGCATTTTGTTTGTTTATGTCTTTGCCTTAAAAGGGGTATTCCCATAATACACATTGATGGCATATCGATAGGATATGCCATCAATGTGTGATAGGTCCGGGACCCACCTCTGCGACCTATCTTGAAAACATGCTCCAAAATCTCTTCATTCTGAACTGAGAGGTACCGTAATTGAAACTCTCCCATTGACGCGCACCTATTGCACACTGACATCCTTTAATATGCAGACAAAATGATAGGAATATCCTATTATGGGACAATACCATAAAATGAAATATTTCTACAAATTAGAAACTATTACAGTTCTTACATGTGCTGACAACTGGTAACTAAAAGGCTGCATTAGTGTGTGGTACAAGAAATAGCACCTTATATAAAGTTACAGCAACATTTAATGTGTGCGCTTATCACTGGTGGAAAAGGGGTCCAACATCAAAATACATTTTTCATGGAAAGTTGTCATGAGAGTTGAGATTTTTATCAAATGGTGTTATTACCTGCAGGATGTAAAGTTTTTCTCATTGAAATTAACCATTGAATAAAACCAGTATTGATGAGTAAATGATAAAGTGCTAAAAAGTCAGCTACTGCAACAGAACAACATCACAAAATGTCAAGAAAATGATTTGTATCAAAAATAAAGAATAAGATGACACACCAAAAATTGTGCACACTGAATTATACACGTAATATAATCTTTTATTGACAAGTCAACAATGATAATAACTATTATTTACACATACATTATAAGAGCCACTGATCAATACAAATGGTGATAATACAAACTCCATATATAAACCACAGATCAGTACAAATAGTGGCAACTATCAGGTCTAAACACATAGGACGACATGTATGATTTTTGGCATTAATACGCCAATTTTTATGCGCATAACCATAGTATACAATGTGTCTGATTTATGATCCCGGTCTACTGCGGGTTAGATGACAATTCTGGCTCAGGTAAACCACTTTAAAGATGATTTACCTGTTCCAGCAGTAATGCACCTAGAATTGTCATACTGAAGCTATAAATCTAAAGCTTCGTACAGTTCTAGTGCACCGCGCCTCCAGCACGCCCCCCGAAATCAGACTCAGGCAATCTGTGATGCGTCTGATACTAGCGTAAGGGTGATGTAAAACTATTGCAAACAATGCTGCGATAGATGTCGGTCTGAAAAGAAGACAGACTTATTACGCATCCTCATTCATACATCTCTCCCATAGTATGTATGACCCAGGTAAGCAGAAATAAGGTGAAACAATCACAATGCCAGTAAGTGTGTACAATATCATTAGTTGAACAAATAGTACATACAAGTATTCATCAGTATATGCTACTAATAAATATACACCCATAATAGAAAGAGGAATACAAAATTGTAAGAAAAACGTCAGTATTTCTTGTTGTTCATACAGGAGTTTTGCCTATAATTTTGGATTATTTGCATTCTATTGCATTCTATTATGTATATTTATTAATTAATAGCATTTATAATGATGTATATTAGTCTGTATAATGTGCATAACTTAAGAAGTTTGTATTTTTATTGGCATTGTTATTATTCAGGACAGGGTTAGGGAATATTTTTTCTGCCACAGACCATTTGGATATTTATAACATCATTTACAGGCCGTAAAAAATCATCAATTTAAAAATTAGCCTACTATATATGGTCAAACATTTAATCAATTCAAACCTAATGTGATGGCTGTAACTGCTTTTATGTGGTGAAGAGTGTAATGTTAACTGGTACTGATAATGTTGCTACTCACACCACATGTCTAAGGATGTCAGCGTTGTATTTCATGGCCTCGTCCACACGTGGCAGGAGGTGCCCCTTCTCCAGAAAGACCCACCCGCCTGAGCTGCCTGCAGGAGAAAGAGGAGCTTTGGCATCTCAGTGACCAGCTGGCTCCTACATTGAGCAGTTGAGGTCTCTGGAGGCAGACAAGTTGCTGCTGAAGCTGCAACTGGAGGAGAAGGAAGAGATCACCATCCAGGAGGTGTCCAACCTGTGCATGCTATTAGAGATCAGGCTGGCTGATGCTTGCAAGTTGCTGAAACACACGACCATTGAGAGAGCCTGACTTCAGGTTGAGCTGGACAAGATCCAGGATGAGCACTAGTTGTCTTGACAGGGCTGAACCAATGATTTCACTGGCCATATATGGCCGGGGGCCGGACGGTGCCCACTTTTGTTGTTTCTAGTCCATACTCAGTTTGTGTTTAGAGCTGAACTGTTGCCAATGTTTGTGGTGCTTGCATTTTTGCTCTTTAAGGACTTGCTTCTCTACTGTCACTCATGATAAACTGTCCAAATCTAACCTCACTACCTGTTATCTTGACCCACTGCCATCCCACCTCATCCCTGACCTTAGCGCTGTCGTCATCCCAGCCCTCGCAAATCTCTTCAGCCTATTATTAACCTCTGGCCCCTTTCCTTCCTCCTTTAAGCATGCTACCATCACACCCATCCTTAAGAAACCATTTCTTGACCCCTCCTGTTTGTCCAACTATCTCCCCATGTCTCTACTTCCATTCACCTCTAAGCTCCTTGAACAGCATGTCTATCTTCAATGTCCTCCCATCTCTCCTCCAACTCTCTCCTTGACCCGCTGCAATCGGGCTTCCGACCCCACCACTCTACTAAAACTGCCCTAACCAAAGTCACCAATGACCTAGTAGTTGCCAAATCCTCATGCCACTATTCTACTCTTAGACCTGACCTCTGCCTTTGACACTGTCGACCATTCCCTCCTTCTACACATCCTCTCCTCCCTCGGCATCACAGACTTGGCTCTTTCCTGGATCTCCTCATACCTCACTGATCAGACATTGTGTCTCTCACTCTCGGACCACCTCCTCCTCTCGCCTGCTCCCTTTCGGTGTCCCCCAGGAGTCTGTCCTGGGACCACTACTCTTCTCTATCTACACCCTTGGCCTGGGTCAGCTCATAGCATCACACGGCTTTTAATACCACCTGTATGCTGACAATTCCCAATTCTACATCTCTGGCCCAGATGTTACCTCTCTGCTCTCCCGGATCCTTGACTGTCTTTCATCCATATCCACGTTCTTCTCCTCCCGTCTCCTGAAACTAAACTAAAACTGAATTCATCATCTTCCCCCCCATCCCACTCTATCCCTCGACCTGATCTCTCTCACAGTGAATGGCTACACTCTCTCACTGACTCCACAAGCCCGCTGCCTTGGGATAACCTTAGACTCCAATCTGTCCTTCAAACTGCACATCCAAGCCCTCACCTCTGCCTGCTGCCTCCACCTGAAAAATATCTCCCGTATCCGCTCATTCCTTAACTTTGAAAGCACAAAAATGCTTGTCCACGCCCTCGTCATCTCACGCCTAGACTATTGCAACATCCTTCTCTGTGGGCTCCCATCTAGCACCCTCGCTACCTTCCACCCATCCTTAACTCTGCCGCCAGTCTGATTCACCTCTCTGCTCGCCACTCCTGTGCCGCCTACCTCTGCCAATCTCTTCACTGGCTACCGATGGCCCAGTGAATCCAGTTCAAGTTAGCAACCTTAACCTACAAAGCTCTCCATAACCTCTCCCCTCCATACATCTCTGCCTTAATCTCCAGATACCTCCCCTCACGCAATCTCCGCTCCTCACAGGACCTTCTTCTCTGCTCTCCTCTTATTAGCTCCTCACACAACCATCTCCAAGACTTCTCTTGTGCTTCCCCCACACTCTGGAACTCACTGCCCCAACACCTCAGACTCTCCCCTCTCTCACTAGCCTCAAAAGCAACCTGGAAACCAATCTCTTCAGAATTGCCTATACCCAACATTAACCCCATTGCTGCCATGCCACCCCATAAACATGTGTGCCCCTCGCCTTCTGTCTTTCCCCACCTTCCTTGTAGACTGTAAGCCCTCATGGGAAGGGACCTTTCTCCTGCAGTACCAGTAATTATTAAATTTTCTCCCTTGTACTTATTTGACCTATGTTATGTATGCAACCTGATTGTACAGCGCTCTGGAACTGAGGGCGCTCTAAAATAAAATAAATAATAATAATAATAATAATAAAGGGGTTGTCTCACTACATTGATTCATTTTACCTCAGTCCTGTTGTCTTATCTTCACTTTGAATTCAGGGGCGTGTTTACTGGCTTCCACTAGGCTGCAGTAGAAGCCAGGTCTGTAGCTATAGCAACCAGTGCTGGCAGCCTATCAGGATAGATAAAACAGTTTTGCAGCCCATACAAGAGGGGATATCTCAGAATAGGTAGGACACTGTTAATGGACACATATTGCAAAGTGACTTGTTTTTGTAAGATCTTTAACATAAAAAACAATCCTAGTGAGGCAACCCCTTTAAGGAAATATTATAAATAAATGCTTAACTGGGAGCCTTCACAAAAGGAGCAGAGTATATTCTCCTAGTTCTTCTAGTTTAAATAAGAATTGTGATCATGAGACTTTGGCTGAGCTGGCGTCAGAACCTTAAAGTCAACCTCTCAGATTATTCTGTCCTGACTGCAGGCAGCATAGCTTGGTGACAGGGCCTATTGTTCTAGTGAGCTCTGTCTATCAACTGTAATTACAACCAATGTTATGTACTAAAATGTAGAAAAAGTGTCCGCTAGAGGACATCCCTCTAGCTTGATTGTGCCTGGCTCACTTTGATTGACAAGTAGACATTTGTCAATCATGGACAGAGGAACTGAAGAGCGGGCACATAATGCAGATACAGAGCTACATAATCTAGACATAGATTTATGTAATAACATTCAGTCTGCAGTTACCACTAGGGAAAGTTTAGGATTTTGTTGCATCTAATATGGTATTAAAATAGTAAACTACTCCCAGTTGCAAAATTGTATTATTTAAAGGGTGCATTTGAAGAAGAGAGAACTGTAAGCCACACATGCATTTTAGTGCTATTCTTTCATGTATGTAAACCAACAGGCAAATCATTTATTTTATATATTGTACTGTACAGGGTAATGCATGATGAAGTCAGTGACACAGAAAATATCCGAAAAAACTTGTCTATTGAAAGAATGATTGTGGAGGGGTGCGATATATTACTAGATACAAGCCAAACATTTGTACGCCAAGGTATGTTTTACTGTTTTGTGCTTATAATTTATTAGTAGAATGTATATAATGTTAAATGAATTATAGTTCTTGTAAGACTTCAGCTCACGAGCAAGCACCTTATGGGACAATCTGAGGAGCTGTTAGCTCTTCGGATCGTAGTTTGCCATGCTTTTGTGTCCAGCACATACAGCATACATGAAATAGTGCAAATGTAGTCCAATAGAGATTTTGTTGCTGTTTTGTCTCCTATGGCTACTGTAGAGATATGTAGAACAAGTAGACAAGAATAAACATGTTCCAGATGGCATGGTACGTTTAGAAATATATATAAAGTATATGGACCAGTGGTATGTTTACTATCTAGGTTCCTTATTACCAGTTTTACTAGCCATTTTGTGCACTTTGCTATTTAGCACTTGGCAGACTGTTGCACAGTATTCTTCATTCATTTTTGTTTTAAAAAAAAACAGATGAATGTTATGTCTGTAAAAGGTGCAAAATTCAGCCTCAATCTAAGAAACTTTAGCAATTTTGTTCTATTTTAGAGTCACAATAATGTAACTCCGTTAAAACTTCTGAAACAATTCATCTGTGCTTAACTTAATCCATGTTATTGGTGTATAAAAGTGTGTATTTTGATTCATCTCTTAAAGAGAATAATTGTTAGTAAATGTAATATGGATCGTTATATAACTACGGCATAATAGATATTTCAATTCCAGGTACTCTCATCCAGGTCCCGTCTGTAGAGAGAGGGAAGCTCAGCAAGGTTCGACTGGGGCCTCTGTCTTTGAAAAGAGAAGGGGAAAGGCAATGCTTTCTATTCACAAAACATTTTTTAATATGCACAAGAAGCTCAGGGGGCAAATTGCATTTACTCAAGGTAAGATTTTCATGGGAAATTTTTTAGTGAACATAGGTTAACTAATATTCCTTTTTGCTTCTCAAAGATACAGTGAATCAGAAGTAAATTGAGGATTTGTTACAAACAATAGAGGGCGCAGTGAGCTTCCCAGCTCCTTTCCCTTAATGCCTTGTGATATGCAGATGCTTAGTAGTGGGCTAAAAAGCAATCAAAACACTACACACCTTAAAGGGGATTTGCCGAGAGACAAAGATTCTTACCTTTCAGCTTAGCCCAGGCAGAATGTCAACAAATCACGCTGAGTCATGAAGCTGCAGGGGAGAGAGGGAGAGGGGAGGGGGGAGTGAGGAATCCAAGGGAGCGTCTCAAAACTTATGTGAACTAATAAACAGTACAACAGTGGATTCAATACAGCAAGACACAGGCTCATACACTGCACTGTCAGGAGAAACCTTATCTGCTAAGAAGCTAATGTAATGTAAACAAATCACGGAGCTGACAGAGACGCACACAGACACACACAGCCAGAGCACAGAGCTGCATAAGGGGATCCTGTGACATGTTCACTCAAATAATCAAACTATAACTTGTGAATTCTGTATACAAAAGAGAACACCTATTCTACACAGCAGCTTGAAAGCTTCTTCATCAGATAAAGCAGGGATCTAATAACACTACAATTAGTTATTCTGTATACAAAAGAAAACATATTGCTACCCGGTGCCTTAAAAGACCATTCATTTTGCCTGTCATCAGATAAGAAGTGATTCAAGCAAGCGCGGCCTTTCAGCTCCTGGGTCGTGACTAGGGGAAGCTTTGTGGTAACCAAGGGGGATTGAGAAATGCTGTAGCTCTCAGAGTTTTCACTTTTTTTAATCACATATATTTAGAAAAGTGATTAAATACCCATTTTGGAGGTTCCCACGTCAACATTACATGGTGGTAAAACCCCTTTAACTGGTGATCTCCATAAGGAGAGATGTTCCCCTTCTCTCAGCCACTCATTGCCTCCCACCCAGTCAAGCCAGTATCGCTCTGCTCTACACTGATGAGGGGCAAAACGGTTGTATGTAGATGAGCGATATTGGCTTGACTAATATTCCTTTTTGCTTCTCAAAGATTCAGTGAATCAGAAGTAAATTGAGGATTTGTTACAACCAATAGAGGGCGCAGTGTGCTTCCCAGCTCCTTTCCCATAATGCCTTATGGTTAGTGAACATAGTCAGTTTACAATTTAAGTTCATTGCTCAGAGTGTGCCATTTTTATCTGTTTTGCTGTTTCTCTGAGTATAGCTTGTAAAGAAAATACAATCTGTCCATTGAGTAGTTTTATGGTCCTGTTGCATTGCTTCTTTGGGTGGGAGTTTAAAATATTAACATCATAAACACATCTTTTACGGGGTTGGACAAGAATAACAAATATCAAACCAGGCAACCAACACTGATGATCTCATGAAGTACAGCACCAATCTCAAATAGTACATGCCAATAGATATATAGCAAGTTGCTAGTATAAATTCATAAAGGTAAATGGCTAGTGTATGTGCCAGCATACCAAAGGAACTGCTAGGATCATCATTATTATACCTGGCAGCATCCAAGCTAAGTATCACTTTCTTTATCTCATCCATATAGGTGATATATTTGTCATAGATAAGATTAATATTGCGTTTATATAGCGTATTCTTACTTCACAGCGAGAGGACTTTTGAATCCCTGATGAACCTAAATTGCATGGGGAAACGCGTTGGGATAGCTGGGATTAAAGATTGTATACACGCAAATAGTGAAAATTATCTGTCATTAAAGCGGAGCCGCCTTTTTCGGGGCGATTACTCCACTGATGGATGGTATATAGTATGCTGTATCTTTTTAGGTAATGTAGTGGTAGTATATAGGGGTTTAAGATGTATAATTTTAGATAGTCTAGTAAAAGCTATGTTTTAACAGGGATTATAATTTTGCAGTGATATAGGTCAAAATCCTCTGTTTCTATTGGAATTACTACAAATTTTATATGAACAAACAGACATTACCCATGGAAAATAGTTCTTAGTGATGCTCAGAGCCCTGACATGCATTTCATAGAGATCACTTCATTAGGGGATGATTTTTGTATGTATATAATTGAATTTTGGAATATTCCTTCTATGTATTTTTTGACACTGTAGGGGAAGCGACTTTGGATTGCCAACCTATTTCCTTTCCCGGACAATTTATTATTATTTGTGTGTTAAAGTGATGCTGTAATCATTTCGGATTTTCCTTGCGCAAATTCATGTTAACAAATCTGCAGCAAATTCGTCCCATGTGCATTTATCCATATTGTACATTTTATTTATTTGACCTGTTATTAAAATGTGTAAAGTAACTTGTATTAATTTCCTGACACAAGGTCTGAAAGAACAGCATTGACAATGTGAGAGGACTTGGTAAGGCATCAACTTAATGCAGTTGTCAAAAAAACAAGGTCATAAGGCATTATAAGGATAATACTCATCACACTTAGCTCAGAGCTATGGAATATGTAAAAGAGAAGTCACATATATTTGAGTTGGAGATATAGATGAGTAAACAGATGACTATGTGTCTAACATAAAGTAGTATCTGACAGCTTCCTAAAATGTGCCCTCAGCCAAGTGACCTGACCCACACAGGAAAAATAAGGTGCATGACAGTTAGCTATCTATACTTCGCTTTAGAAGAACAATATTGTGATACCATTAATATAAAAACTTGCATTTGGTCTGTTTTAATGTAGAAAGACAGATCAATTGTCCAGACACAAAGACAACAGCTCCCGTTGCTTTAGGGGGTATCTGCTGTCAGCTGATCCTGTCATGTTCTTCTCGGTGATAAGCAGCTTTCAGGTTGTCTCATGGCCACTCAGCTCTTCTTCCTCCTTAGTAATAACAGAGAAATTTGGCTGATTTAATCCATGTCAATAAGGAACTTGGGATGTTCTAAAGTTCAAGGTAGCTTTAAAGAGATATTCCCATTATCCTCAGGTCCACCTATGGGAGCCTCACCTTTTTGGAGAAGGATGGTCTGGTGATTCTCTTTAACAGATGGCCACCATTGTGCACAGTCCCTTCCACTAAAGTGCATGGTAAATAGGGAAGGAGCTGAGCTACCGATGTCTGTCACAAGCCGTTTAGCTCTTTAAACTGGCAGCAGTGGCTCAGCATTAGACCTACACGGTATTCACATTAAGTATCTCTGTATATAAATAAAGGTATGTTAATTATATAGAATTTAGGCTGCAGTAATGTTATATGTAAGGTACTGAGATTCTTGACGGCTGGTCTATTCTTATTTTTGTAGTGATCTTAGTCCAGTTGGGCATTCTCAGTTTTAGCATGCAGTTGATAAAGTGATTTAGTCTTCATTATTGTTATGGTATTTTATTTGTACAGACAGGTGGGGTCCTTTCACTCATCGAATGTACACTGATCGAAGAACCAGACATCAATGAGGATGACTGTAAGTAACACCATCCTATTACTTTATCTACTAGATCATTGCCCAGTGTTTTTTAGCCAAGCATACTCTATAGAATTCATTATATGAAGGCTCCATCAAAGTTATGATCATACACTGCTGCACATTAAATATACAGCAGCAATGAAGATTAGACGGCAATGGTAAATTTAGCGAACAACACTGAGCAATTCTTTTTAATTCTGCATACACACACACATTATATATATATATATATTATTTGTGTGTGTGTGTTTTTTGTATATGGGTTATATAATATATATTTATATATATATATATATATTGTATAATGTGTGATTTTACGTTGTAGAATATTTCTTTTAAAAATTCTCGGTGTTCACTAAAAACCCTTTATTCCATTAGCATTACAATAGCAAACTCACAATGAATTAGTGTTCTCTATCTACCTAAATCAGGCCACCATACACACACCACAAAATATATATAAAAATATAAAAATAAGGACTAAAGGATAAAAAATTTTAAAAAAAACCAAAGGGAAATGGGGATTTCTTTAAATGGCCTTGTAACCCCCCTTAAAAAGGCAGGTAAAAAAAGGGGATAGTCATTTTACGGGTTTTTTGTTTTTCTCCTTGCAAAACCTAGGTTTTTAATTTTAAAATTTTTTAAAAAAAGGTTTTTTTAAATTTATATAAAAATTTTGGCTCATAAGTTTTTGTGGACGGTTTTGGGCTTCATTCTTATTTTTTAAACACTTTTCATTTATTTACACATTAAAAAATTTATTTTATTTTTTTATTTTTTTTTTTTTTAAGCGGTTTTTTTTTAAAAATTCAGGGCGTTGGGGGAAACTTTCCCATTTTATTTTACTCAGATCATATTTTTTTCCCAGAACCCAAAGAACTTATAAAGGTAATAAAATTTGACAAAAGGCTTTTTGGAAGGAAAAGGGAAGGAAAAAAGGAAACCCACCCCAACTGTAAAACCTCAAAAAAAAAAAAATTAGGGGTGTGTTTTTGGAGGGGTATAAATTTTATTTTATACAAATAAGAAAAAGGTTTCAGTTTTTTTTAAAAATTTGGAAAAATTTTTAATTAGTTTCAAATAGTTAAAGATTTAGTGTTCCCCCAAATTGGGTAAACCACCCCAAAAAAATTTTGGAGATAAAAGGTTGTTAAAAAAGGGCAAGAAAACCCCAAAAAAATTTTCCTTAAAAAAAGCCAGGTCAAAAGTATTGAAAAAGGCGAAAAAAGGAGGAGAGCCCCCTAAGAGCCTTGTAGGTCAGGGTTTTAGTAGTTGAAATAAATTTCGCTGGGAAAAGAAAGCCAGTAAAGGGGAAATTGGCAGGGGGGGAGGGCAGAGGAGTAGCGAGGAGGGGGTGGATAAGACGGGAAACGATTTAAGGGGGATTGGGGGGGAGGAGGGTGCTAGCGGGGGGCCAGAAAAAATGTTGCAGGGGTTAGGGGGAGATGACAAGGGCTGGCCAGCATTTTTTGTGTTCATAGCCGGGGAATGAGCGGATGCGAGAGATTTTTTTTCGGTGGAGGGGCAGGCAGAGGTAAGGGTTTGGGATGTGGGGTTTGAAAGAAAAGCAGATTCTAAAAATTTACCCCAAGCAGCGGACTTGTGGGCCCCGTTGAAAGTGTAAGCCGTTAAAGTAATAGGGATAGGGGGGGTAGATTGGATGGTGGAAAGATGAGAGTTTGTTTTTTTCCACATTTAGTTTTAGGAGACGTGTAGAAGAAAGGGGAAATGGAGGACAAAACAGTAGGGATCCGGGAAAGAGAAGTGACATCTGGGCCGAGATGTGAGTGGGTTCATCAGATACGGGTGGAAATGAAAGCCATGTGAGGCATGAGCTGACCGAGGCCAAGGGTGTGATAGAGAAGTAGTGGCCCGGGGATGCCCCTTTGGGGGGACACCAACAGAGAGGGGCCGGGGGGGAGGGGGAGCAAAAATTGAGAGACGCGAAATTTCCGATCAGGGAGGTAGAGGAGATCGGGAAAAGGGCCCAATCCGTGAGCCGGGGAGGAGGGGTTTTTGTAGCAGGAGGGAATGGTCGAAAAGTGTCAAAGGCAAGGACAGGCCCAAGAGGGGAGCACGGTATGGCATGAGGCTTTAGCGTTAGGATCATTAGGACTTTGGTTAGGGCAGTTTCGGTAGAGGGGTGGGGTCGAAACCAATGGAGTGGGTCAAAAAGAATTTGGGAGGAGAGGTGGGAGGACGTAAAGATAGAGGGGCTGCTCAGGAGTTTGGAAGCAAAAGGGAGCGTGAGATGGGGCGTAGTTGGACAGGAAGAGGGGCAAGGGTTTTTTTTTTTAGGATTGGAGTTTTTGTGCATGTTTAAAGGCAGAAGGGAAGATGCCAGAGGTTTAAAGGGTTTTGAAAGATGGGTGGTGTGGGATGATAAAAGCTGGGTTGGGATGAGGGGGGATGGCATGGGTCAAGACTACAGGTATGGGTTGGATTTGGACAGAAAGGAGGAAAGGCTTTTCATGAGTGACCGGGGAAGCAATTTAAAAGGGGGAAGAGCGGGTTGCAAGGGTAAGGGAGGGTGGTGGGGACGGGGGTGAAGTTTTTCCTAGGGTTGATTTTTGGGGGAAATGAATGAAAAGTACTGCTGAAAAGGGGATGGGGAGGAGGTGTTGGTGGAGGAAAGAAGTTAAAGGGTTTTTGAATAATTGTCTGGGGGTTTTGGGCAGGGGGATATGAGTTGGGGAAATATTTTTGTTTGGTAGGGCGGTGGGACTTAAAAGTTGCGTAGGGTTTTTTAAGGCAAAGATCAATGGGTATTTTTTCCAGGGGTTAAACAATTTTGGAAGCTCGCCTCAGTGTTTTGGGAGAGCGTGGCCAGGGTGTCTGTTGATTTTTGGGGGGGGTTTCTTGTGTGTGAGAGGGGCACTGAGTCAAGGCGGGGGTGATTTTATGGTTGTAGAAAGTGGTGGGGTGTCGGGGCATTGAAAGAGGAGATTGGAAAAGGTGTAAGAGAGTAGAGAGGGTGGGGTTTTAGGTTTTTAGATTTCCTCGGGCGTACGGATATGGACGGAGGAGAGGTGGGGGGAGTGTTGTGAGGTAAGAAAGGGTTTGGTCAGATATAGGGTGTGGAGATTTATAGATGTCAGATAGGGGGCAGAGAGGGTGGGAAAATGGGTCCGGGTGTGTCCATCTTTTTTTGAGTGGTCCTGAGGGCCCTTTGGGGGAGGTTTAAGGAGGGCAGAGGGAAAAAGGGGTTTTTTGGAAGCAGAGTGGGGGGTTCGATTTGGGATGTTGAAGTCCCCATGATGATAGGGGGATGCGGTGGGAAAAAAAGTGGAGAAACCCGGAAGCAAAGGGTCAAGAAAGGCAGTGGGGGGGGCCTGGCGGGCGTTAGACAACAGCCCCTTGGGGGCGGAGGGGGGTGATTCGGACAGATGCATTCAAAGGAGAAAAAGGGGTTGGGGAAGGCAGAGGTGGGGCGGGGGCAAAGGAGCAGGGGTCAGCAGGAGGGGGGCCCGGAAATGTGGGTAATTGGAGGGCCCCTAAAAGAGGAGTTTTGGGAGGGGGGGACTGGTCGGGGGGTCAGCCGGTTTTTAGTCAACCAAAGGGAAAAGTAGGTTGCGGAGATAACAAATCATGTTGTATAGAGTTTATTCATACAGACCCCGCATTCCCGAAGCTCCAAGGAGAGGTTTGGGGGGGCCGGGTCAGAGGGGTGGTATCTGGGTTGAAGGGGTTTTTGCGGAATTAGTGTGGGGAGTCTGTTTAGGAGGGAGGACTTGGTGGGGAAAGTGTGGGGGGCCCTTGGGGGGGGTATGTCCCCCGGGAAACAAAGGACAGTGAAGGGGGGAGTAGGTGGCAGAGGATAGACTTTGTTTGGCAGGGTTTGTTTGGGTTTTCGGAGGGCATTAACAGTGAGGAAGAGGTTGGTGGCGGCAGACAGGGTGAGGGAGAAGAGGGGGGGATGTAGAGTTCATTGTCCAGCAGGGATTTGGGGATAACAGAAGTGTGAGGAGATGGGGAAGCGATGAGAGGGGAAAAAAAAATAGTGTTAGATCACGTTGGACAGTTAATGTCGGGGGACAGGTGATGGGGGCTTTGGCTGGGACAGTGTGGAGGCGCTCTTGGCTGGGAAGTTGATGGAGGCATCTCGGCTGGGACAGTTGATGGAGCCTTTTGGCTGGGACAGTTGATGGAGGCTCTGGCTGGGACAGTTGATGGAGGCCTCCCTGGGGGCTAGGACCCCCGGTGGGAATTTGGGGGCGCTCTCTGTTTGGGGCGGTTGATGGAGGCCTCCCCGGGGGGTTGTGGACTTTGGGGGGTTGATGGGGGCCTCTCTGGTGGACGGTTGATGGAGGCGCTCTTGGGGTGGCGGTTGAGGGGAGGTGGAGGGGGGGCGCTCCGGTGGGGCGGGGGGGGAAAAAATTTTTTTTTTTTTAATTGCAACTGTATTGGGGAAAAGATGTATGAGACAGAGCGTGGAATGCAGAGTCTGCTGTGGAGTGGGGGTCTTTCTTGTTCGGGGGCTTGCTGCGGGGGGAGGAAATTTCAGGCTTATGATTAGAGACCAGGCACTATGTTAAAAAGGGGTGGCGGTATAGGGGTTAACCCCAGACCAGCAGTGCTGGGATCCAGATGAAATGCCGGATGTGCGCCAGCAAAAGCACTCAGGCTTAAAAAGGCACAAAACCTCAGAGGGCGCATTCAGGCAGCTGCTCAGGCCCAAGTGGTGGACAGGGTGTGAAACTGTAGAAAGGGGGCAAGACTGTGTGACGATAATGTGAAAAACAAAGGATTCCCCTTCAAAAATAATTTTTTTTTTTTTGTTTTTCCTACCTTGAAAACCTTAGTTAAAACATGCACAAATGAACATGTGGGCTTAAAACTCCAGATTTTTACAGGGGAAACATCATTCTTAAATTCTGGGTTTTTTTAAAACCTTTTAAATGTACTTGTTTTTAAGTGGATTTTCAAGATGCTGCTGGTAGTAAAATCATGGCCTCCTTTATTTATATATATTCCAAAAATTTTGAAAAAGTTTTAATGCTGTTTACCAGGGAGCATTTTAATAGGGTAGAAATATATAAACCTCATATACACAGGTTTTTCCGGCTATCTAGAAATGTATATACCACAAATTTTAAAAGTTAAATCGGGATAGCTATAGAAATCACTACACAAAAAAACGATTCAAACAATTTTCCTTTTTTTAAATAATACATAAAAGTGAAAAAATTTAAAAACACCCAAATTAGTAATGAACAGGTTTCACAAAGCCAATAAAAAAAGTTGGATGGGGGCAGATTAGTTAAAATAAAACAAAATTAAAATTGTAATAAGACTGTTCTGATTCCACTTTTCAAACTATGTTTCAATAGTAAGGGGTGATGTAATCAGGTAATCTAACAAGTGACAAAAAATATAACCCCCAAAAACATTGTTAAAAAATTATCCCCCTAAAAAAACCCTGAAAAATCTAACCCAATCTCAAAACCTGTTTGGTGGCGGTTATAGCACAGCCCGACGCGCGTTTTCCCTAGGCTTCCTTGGGGGCCCGTTGGACCCTCTTGACTACTCCATTTTATAAGGGGAGAAAACATAACCTCACCCCCAATTTACTTCCATTGACCAATTCGTGTGTTTTTAAATATTTTCACTTTTTATGTATTATTTAATAAAGGTAATTTGTTTTAGTCAGTATTTGTTTTGTGTAGTGATATCTAGAAATGTACAGTGAACACATATACCTTTATGTATTTATCTATTTTATCTCTTTCTATAGCGCCGCTATATTCCACAGCACTGTATAGATATTGTTATTATTCACATTGGTCCCTGTCCTTGTAGGGGCTCACAGTCTGAATACCAGATTAACCAGCCTGTATGTTCTTGAAGTGTGTAGAAAACGAAGGAAACATGGGAAGAACATATTTTTATATCAAACTATAAATTGTTGGACATCATATTCAGAGGACAAATAAAATATTAAAACTTTAATCATCCCCCTTTTGCCATTTTACAAATAAAAATGTAAATAATAAAAAACATATTTGGTATTGACACATCTTTAAAAGTCCAATCTATTAAAATATAACATAATTTATCCTTTACACTGAGCTCCGTAGGAGCTCATGTCCCCTAAAATTTGGAATAAACAGTTGGTGTATCCCAAAATGGTACCAATAAAAAGTAAACTTCAGCAAAAAATGTTTTCTCACTTAACTCCATAGGTGGCTGAACAAAAAAGTAATATTGTTATTGCTAGAATCGTATCAACTTGCAAAATACAAACAAATAATTTATACCGAAGAGCGAATTCCGTAAAAAACAAACCCCTGCAAACGTGGCAGCAGTATGTATTTTCTCACATATTGTCCCAGTTAGATTTTTTTTTTCGGTTTCCCAGCATATTCTATGGTAGGGTCAGTAACACCATTAAAAAGTAAATCTTGTCCTGAAAAAAAAGCCCTCATATTTTTTTATGCCTATAGGGAAAAAAAGTAAAAAAAAGTTGAGTTACGGCTCTTGGAAAGCGGGGAGAAAAAAAACTGAAAAAACCCTTTTGCGTGAAGGGATTAAAGTGGACTTTCAAGAAGTACATGTCATATATAGATAGAAGGTGTGCCCTCAAATAATGTTCTCTGAATGACTGGGCTCTTTATCCCGAGCATATAATCAGGTTCTTATGTAGTAGCATTATTGGTAATGTTTGGTAATGTTGGTTTTAGTATAGTGGGATCTGTTTGGTAGCAGTATAATAGTGATATGTATGGTGAGGTATTCACTCCTAGTATTACCTAGTAACTGACTTAATAGGTCCCTGTAAATGTTCGTGGTGGTGGTGGGGGAGGGTTGACAAGTTAGATTGTGCCACTCTTAATATTGTAGCAATTTCTCAAATGGGTTTTTTCTGCTTTCGCAGCTTAAGAATGGCTTGTTTCACATGCACAGAGAGCTCTTTTGCATGTTTTCTTTACAGCAATATCTTCCAATTGCAAGCACCATGCCTTAAATCAACTCCTGGCCTTTTATCTTCTTAATTGAGAATGCGAGAACCAAGGAATCGCCCACACCTGCCCATGAATCAGCCCTTCAGTCAATTGTCCAATTACTTTTGTTCCCATTAAAAATAGGGTGGCACATGTTAAGGAGCTGAAACTCCGAAACCCTTCATCCAACTTAAATATGGATACCCTCAAATGAAAGCTGAAAGTCCAGACTTTACGTCCATGTCCAATATATAACTATAACTTGAATATATTTCAGGAAACTGGTAAAAAAAAAAAAACACACGTTTTTTGTCAGTGTCTGAATATATATGGATCTAACTGTAGTTCCTGTAGCTGGATTGGGTTGAAGGATGGGGAGTACACATGAACAAAAATGCGTGTCAAGCTGCATTATCAGTCCTAACTAAAAGCACACAGTGGTGGATGGTAAACAAGGAGACAAGAGAGCAAGTTAAAGGTGCAAAAAAGGCTTGTATTAGGTAAAGCGTACATATGTTTTAACAACACGCATTTTGAAAATTACTTACTTTACAGTAATTGGCCCTTTCCAGCAGCACTTGCTGTGATGGAAATACCCCTTTGAGTGCAACACTAAGTCGTTTCCTTGCCCTTGTTCTCAGGAGCCCCAATGCCCTTTGTACTTCAACATCACCACGAGGTTGTCTGTTTTTATTTATTTATTTTTTAATTTTATGCTACTAGTGCCCTTTTAAAATAATAAAACTTATACTCGCCTCGATCGAGCGCTGCAGTGTCCTCACTCTACACCGATCTTCTGTTTACTTGTTGCTTCTTCTGAATGGCAGCATCACCATATGCCACTGCCTCGGAAATGAGCGGTCCAAATGGTGAAGACAGGCAGTGGCACATGGCTGCTGTAGCCACTGATTGGAGTCCCCTTTTGGAAGAAATAAGAAGTGAACATTTTAAAAGGGCAATAGTAGCAGAAAAATATTAAAAATAAACAACCCCTTTAAGTGACACGTACGGGTATGTTCACACGGCATATTGGGGTGCGTACTGTACGCGCCGCAATTCCCCAGGCAATTTTTGGAAGCACGCACTGATTAGCGCGTAATTCCAAAGCACGGAGGGGTGGGAGGTTGGCTTATTGACATGCATTGTCAATGCCACGAACAATTCACTTCCCTACCTGGGCGTACGATACGATCGTATTGTACGCCCAGAGAGAAGACACGAAATTCATAGCTCTCTATGAGAGCTATGAATTACCATAATTGGGGCGCATTTTGCCCTAGATGCGAAAAAGCGCCGAATATCCTGCAAAAAAATAAGCCGTGTGAACATACTCTAATAGTTGGGCGATGAATGGTACAAATGGTACTTTTTTTTTTGTCTATGGTGGGAAAATTATTTTTTTAATCAATAAAACGTTTTTTGGAAAAGAACTTTTTTAATATTTAAGATATTCGTTTGTGTGGAGGAAAAGATCAAATAAAGTTTGTATTGGAGCATATCAATCTCTTGTCTGGTCTCCACATGTTGTTTTTTCTCTATCACAATATAAATGATGTGAGGAAGACTATGACAGGCCCCCTTACTGATACTGAAGCTATCAATGCCACCTCATTAGCGCTTTTGCGGGATGCTTATTTTTATGGTTTGTCCCCCCCCAACACTTCTCACTATAGCTGGGCAAATTGATGGCACATTAAAATATGTCTGTAGACTTCCTGAATTTGCATTAAGCTTTGTGTTTATATATTTTAACATTAATAACATTATATAAGTGGGTTACTTTTCTACATTGTTCTGCAGCTTATGCCAACATTGACAGTAATATCCAGCAGACAGATATTACATTTGTTAAGCAATGGGGTCAGGGTATATCAGAAGATAAGTGTAAACTACCCCCTTTTCCCTTGTATTTACCATTCATTATATGTATTACTAACTAAATAATTTAAAAAGTCATGATAGAAAATTTGTTTTTGGGGGAAGGGGTTCAGTTTTCAGCCTCATTGTACTGAAAACCAGGGGTTATATTCTGAGTGGAATTAATTAAATATGCCTCTTCAAACACATTTGATGCATATTTTAGAAGTCTGTAGCCCAAAATTGAATTAAATGACAACTACAACTTAGAGTTATTCTGCTATTCTAAACCTGTAAATCGTCCAAATCTGGCACCATCCAATTAAAATATAAAACTGTTATTGTTAATATATATTAAAACAGAAGGGAACCCCTGGGAGGGGAAAAAAATTGCAAATAATTTTCAAAAAATTTCGTTTTTTACCCCATTTGGGGGGTAAATGGGTGGATGCTTATGGTCTTTTTTCACTGAAAACTTTTAGGCAAAGGGGTTTTGGGGGTCTCGGGGTAAGGTTCCCCGGGGTTGTGTCTATGGGGTTGTGTGGGGGGAGGCCGCCAACAGTCAGGTTTCAATTTTTATTATGAAAGGAACTACTATTATTAATATTGAAATGTTATGTGATTGTAATAATATTACGGTTCGGGAATCTGGAGAGGGATTTGGGTGGCTGACTGTTTTTGGGGATAAAAGTTAAAATTTTTGGTCTTCCAATGACATATACTATATTCTGTTTTGTACTACTTTATATCTGACCAATAAAAAGTTTATGGTTAAAAAAAAGGTTTTATATACATATTGTCAAGTTGCACATAAGTATATCATTTCATACCTTACAAAAATTACCACCAATTGTATTTTTCTTTCTAAAAGAATTGCAATCATTTTTAAGGGTTACGATGAAAATACTAAGCTTCATGTGGTGCAGGAACTGTTGAAAATCTATTCTTGTCTGCGTTCTCCTGTGAGTTGTATGTTTCTGCCTTTGTTGTAATTATAACTTTACTCTCTCAAGCAAAGGGGTCTGGATATGTTTTTGGCCACCTGGACTTTAAGATTGTGGTGGAACCAGTTGATGCAACACCTTTCACTGTGGTTTTGTTGGCTCCATCACGTCAAGAAAAAGCAGCATGGACCAGTGATATCAGCCAGGTATTTATTGTAATTTATTTGCCTACATAAGCTAGAATACAGGGGTCAAATCATTTGTTCACCAGATAAGTTTAGGGACAGACAAAAGTCTCATAGACCAAGGGTGTTAACACCTTTCCATATCAGGCCACCTTTATTCACAAGTGACCATACATATGACATAATTTTCAGATAGAATGGTGATCCTGTTTTACACTGCTGTCAGTTATTAAAGGGGTTGTATCATTACATTAAATTGTCTTCAGAATAAGGGGACAGTGAAAACAAGCAATTTTGCAATTGGATGTCATTAGCAAAGCTGTCTTGTTTTCACCGTCTCCCTTATCTTCGTTTTCTGTAAACACTGTTCCCTAGTGACGATCGGATTCCACTTGCTTTCATTTCATTGGCTGACGGCTCTACTAATTTACATTCTGTCTGGCCCCCGGTTGTATTCACGGGAGCGTGCATTCCTGCCTCTCTCACTCAGAAGAAGGGTCCGGCAACATTTCACTCTTGCCCCAGCCAGTACTCCCAGTAACACTGGAGCTGCTTCTACAATCAGAAAACAGCAGAATTGTGCTGGTCCTAATGCCCTTGGTGTAAACAAAGAAAGGAGACAGATCTTGCTGCTCGGGATGAGTTTATAGAAGACTGGATTCACTGTAACAAACCTCCAGCTGTGAGAGGAGAAGAGATCATGCTCTGAGTTCATAGAAACTGTCTAGGCTGAATGCAGGGCTGTGATATGTAAACCCAAACGCTCTTACAAAATAAGACTGCAATAGGAGAGGAAGACACAGGACATGTGGACTCAGAGGGGGGGGGGAGAGCAAGGATGTGCTATCCCCCCCCATTTGATTTCAAACAAACACACTGACTCAGGAGCAAGCATGAACAGTTAAGGGGGGGGGGGGTGATGTCAATCCCCCTTCAGTTAACAAACACCCAGCTGGGAGGGTAAGAAACACCCCTGGATTTGAAGAGCTGAGAAACTGAAAGTACAAAAAACAGACAAACTGATGAAGCGATATATCCCCCTTTAATTGGCCGATTTCTTTTGTGCAAACCAACAGTAACCTATAGAACATCTTCCATATTATGAATCTGTCATGATGAATTTTTTTTAAATAATAGTTGGCCACGACTTGAAGTTTATGATACACTTAGCTTACTCTTACATCAGTAAAGCCATATGAACATCCACAAGAGAAAATAGATATCAAGAAAATATTGCACTTCTATAGGCATATTTTAATATTCAAAGTACAAATATTCCAAGAACAAACTACACTAATTAAAACGCTTATAAACATAAATATAACATTCCAGAGTCTTATAAGAAACTGGAAAACATTGTGCATGTGATGCAAATATGTAAATGACCAATCTGAATCACACCCAATAGATTTACAACCGTAAGCAATCACCAATATTGCAATGTCAAAAGAGTTATTACTACTATATACCATTGTATATCTATTGGGTGTAATTCAGATTAACATTATTGCATCATATGTATGGCATTTTCCAGCTTTTTATAAGACTCTGGAATGATATTACGGTATATGGATTTTTTTAAGTATTTTTAATCAGTGTAGTCTGTTCTTAGAATATTTGTACATTGACTAATAAAATATGTTCATGGAGGTACAATCTTTTCTTTATATGTCTTTCTTTTCTCCTGTAGTTATAGTTGACGTAAAGATTTGCATTTCAAGTATAATATTTGTGCTGACGCTTCCTTGTTATTAACATCAGTAAAGCAACCCATAAACATAAGAAACCTTAGTTACCCCCCAAAATACTGATTTAGAACATTGATGGAAGCAGATATTGTTGAAGGACTCCATCTAATACTATAGTTTTTTGGTCACTATGAGCAGCACTTAAGGGAGTTGTCTCACCATGCCTTTTCACAGGAAGCTTCAGATTCATTCTTCCTTACTCTTCCTGGTTAGACTGTGGGCGGTTCTATAGCAGTGATCACATAGCAAATCAGTATTCCCAGATCTTCTGATTGCACTGACATCACTGCAGGAGATTTAAATTATAGTTCAGAGGGCTACATAGATCAAAGTAAAGAATCAAAAGTACTTAATCTCATTTGATTGCTAGAGATAACACACTCTATTCTTCACTCCCTGCTCTGAGATAAGACAAAGAGAAAGGGAGAACAGGAGAGCAACCAGAGAAAACTATGTGCACTTAGAGCAGATAAAATCTCTCCTATTTCCTGGCCAGAGATAATCAAAAGAGTAATGTATTTGGAAAAAGTCTAGATTCAACTTTCCCTACAGGTTAAACGCTAATCCTTTAAATGGAACCTGTCAGTTTTTTATGGTACCCTTTCTGAGAGCAGGATGTGATAGAGGGAGAGAATCTGAACTTTGTGATTAGTAGGTGTATAGGATTTAGTGCAGGATTTCTGAGAAAAAATAGAAAGTGAAAGCAATGTTTACCCCACCCATATGCAGGGAAAACTGTCAATCATGGTAGGTGAGCGGAGGAAGCACTTTAGGAGTCTGATCATAATTTCTCCTTCTTTTAACATAGAAAATCTGCTCCAAATAATATAAACCTAAATATTAAATAGTTCAGCTTCTCTCCTCTATTATATAACTGTAAATATCATAGAGCTCAGCTTCTCTCCCTCTATCATATAACCCTATATATCATAGATGGCTTGAAGAAATAGGGAGTAGCCAGCTTCCTCCAGCACACCAGGCAAGGTGAATTTTAAAAAACCAACTTTATTAGAAATCCAGTAAAATCATCATAGATGGTAAACCATCAAACGCTTAGACATCTACAGTTTGGTGCAGCATGATGTCTCTAATGTGACCAATGGCTGACGCGTTTCGAAACAAGTTTTCCTTAGTCGTAGTGTCCTAGACTACGACTAAGGACACTTTTCTCTGAAACCGTCAGTCCATTGGTCACATTAAAGCCTCAGCAGCCCCAAAAAATGTAGCTGTCTAAGCGTTGGATGTTTTACCAATCTATGATGATTTTACTGGATTTCTAATAAAGTTGGAAAGTTTTATAATTCAACCTTGCCTGGGGTGCTGGAGGAAGCTGGTAAATCCCTATTTCTTCAAGTCATTTGTCTCAAGGTGTTTGACTCCACCTGGCCGTGCTCCCAGAACCAGAGCTGCGGATTCATATGGGTGAGCTGAAACCAACATTTGTTTTGTTTGCCTATATATCACAGAGCTCAGCTTCTCTCCTCTATCATATAACCCTATATATCACAAGAGCTCCCTTCCTCTATCCCTTTTTAAATCATATAACCCATATATCACAGAGCCTTTCCTCAGCTTCCCCTTTCCCTTAAACACACTCATCCTTCCCTCTTCCAATAATAGGATATTTTGAAAATAATATGGACCCTTTTAAATACATCCATAATAGAAGTTTTAAAAAAAATGTAGAGGTACTGTAAATAATGATTCCTACAATACCTTGCCCATTCCTGTATTAGAACTTGAAATATATTCAAACATTATAATTTCTATCATGCTCAGTCATGCATATTCATTAAGCTTCATTATTGCCTTTATGCAACAAATATGGGAACTTGAAAATCAGAAAGATTTATCAATTGCATATTCTCTTCACTAATGTCTGTAAATAAGGCATGATTATTTTGGGCATTGCATGGACAAATATATGGAGAAGAAAACTAATTTAAGTTTATATGTGGCTCACAAAGAAATGACTAACTCTTTGCTAAATTAAATGTATCTGAACATGCCACATAGTTTAAATCAATTCTTGATAAACCTTTTTTTACCAGTCACTGTCGCACACGAGAAAAAAAATCACTGTGATAACAATCAAGAGTATGAATAAAATGGAATGGAAGAATATCGACCAGAAAGGGCTAAAAAATATAGTTACAATAGGGTACTTTAAGTCTCTGCTAGTAGATAAACTTGTACAGTGTCCAAGGAAGCTAGTTTCTCATTAGGTAACAGCAATAAGTATGTATTCCACACACTATAACCTTAAAGAATAATTATAAGAATCCCATGTAGTGCCGTAGGGGTAGATAAGGCAGTAAAGCAACAGCTTACACATGAATAAGGCTCTATTTATGTCCACCTGTACACCATGGACTGTACACCATCATAAACAAAAGACTATATTAGTTTAATTATACTTTTCTGACAACCATTCTTTGCAGCTGCCATAAAGCACAGACTCCTTGCTTTAGGAAGGATTTTTTATGCAGCCAATCAGACCTGTCAGGCAGAGAGTTGGAAACAGTTGCAAAAAAAAGTATCTTTCAAAATTACCTAGATTCCTGCACTGATTCCCCGTGAAATGGAGTCACAATTATTACAGACAGACACATTTTAACTAAGCTAGAAAGACAGCTTTGTACTTTGTTCATGCCTTTTATTAAGTACATTTTATACATATCCACAGTGTGGGGAGAAAAAGAAAGTGAACCCCTGGATTTAATAACTTCTGCAGCAATCAGCTCTACCAATTGTGTCCTATAGCTGAAAATAAGAATTCCACAACAGTAATAAGGAATTCTGGACAATTTCAAAAGTTTTCATTCATAAATATCTAAGTGCACAAGCCCCTTCAGGCTTGGAGGGTATATAAGGTGTTTGATGTCTGCACACATTTCCTCCATTACTGTCATGGGGTAAACGGAATGATTCAGAGTTGCAATCAATGGATGATTATTGGCTTACAAGCCAAGGTTGGTGGCATTTTTTGAGACTGCACAGTTTGTGCATTGTGTGTGTGCTGCTGTGGAGAAAATGCATTGTCAGTGGAATTGTGAATAAGCATCATGGAAACTGCAGAGCATTACTTTTCACTGATATGACAGGTGAACATCTGTTATGAAGGTGCACAAGAGTGGACCAACACGCAACAGTGGAGCAACTCCTTGCCCGAATGAACCAGGGGGCTACCAGACGTGTGTCTAAGACAACAGTTTAGCGAACCCTACTGCATACTGGGCTTCACAGTAAACAGATGGTCACCACACCTCTGCTAAGTTGCATCAACAGAAAAAGCTTCAATTTTCATGGCAGTATTGGAATTGGACTTCCACTGGTTGCTTTAGAAAGGATTTGTTGTGCAGCCAATCAGACTTGTCAGGCAGAGAGTTGGAAACAGTGGCAAGAAAAAGTATCTTTCAAAATTACCTACATTTATTATTGTATACAAAAGAAGGTTACACACACCTTTTTTGCTTGTGAAATGGAAGTATTTTTTAATTCTAAGGCTTTGTTCACACGGCTTAAATTGGGACGTATTTCAGCCCGTTTTTCGCGGCGTACTGCGCTCAATACGGGGCGAGATACGTCCCAGTCATTACGGTAATCCACAGTTCTCATAGGGCATTGCAGAGAGCAAATACCGGTCGGATCATCCGACCAGTACTTGCTCTGTTTTTGCGGCCGTGCACACATCCGCAGGGGGACAGCTTTTCTACACTGTTTGCGGAGAAAAGCTCTCCCTCTTCACATTGACTTGTTCATATTCCGCCCGAAAACTAGGCGGAAGAATGAAAATGTTCGATCTTTTTTGGACCTTCTGGCGGAAAATCCGTGCAGTGGGGACCGCTGCACGGATTTTCCATAGAGGTCCATTCTAGGGGTTGACAGTCGGTTTACAGACAGTTTTCAAAACTGTAAACAGTCTGTAAAACCGTCCAAAAACCCTTGTCGTGGGGACAAGGCCTTAGTGTCCACAATAATGTCATGTTATATCTCTGTGAGCAGAGGGTGTGAGGAAATAATAATCTCTGTGCAAAGTCTATGGGGAGAAGTGCAGCTGTGATTCACATATGCTGTTTAGCCATTACTCTGGAGATTCAGGATGACTTCACAGCTCAGCCGGCAGTAATTTTGTTACTGTTTTGTCACTCATTAAATGGCTAACAATATTTTTTGGGGGGGGATCTGAGCAGAGTTGTTTTTTAAGGCTAGACATTTCTGATGTTAACATTTGAGTTCCAGCATTTATACTAGTTAAGTACTGTTTTAATTATTTTCCAGTGTATTGAGAATATAAGATGCAATGGTTTAATGAGCAATGTGTTTGAGGAGAATTCAAAGGTGACAGTGCCACACATGATCAGGTAAGAAGCCATTCCTTAGTAACCCATATACAGGAGTGAAAATAACAAAAATATTGTGTTGAATACAGTGGTCCCGCAACATACAATATTAATTGGTTCCAGGACAACCATTGCATGTTGAAACCATATCTTGTAATTGGTTCCGAAGCCCCAAAATGTGACCCAACATAATGCAAAATGCTGATTATAGAAAATGAAGCAGACACTAATACAGATAAAGTCCATACAAATAACAGTCAGAAAGAGCAGCTGGAAGCTGGAAATCACTTTCTATTTTGAGGACAGGAGCTTATTTGTGTCATATAATTTATACGAAAATTTATTATTGTACTATGTACCGACATACTGGCATAAATGCTTTACACCACATTTATTAAAGTGTTTTAAGGAGATTCTAGCCACTTTTGTGCCTCATCCAACAAAAATCTCATGGTCTCCGTAAAAGGAGCATGACTTCATGGAAGGGGCCTGGCTTAGCATAAAAAATGCACCAAAATTTTGACACAATTATTGTCTAAAGTGAACCAACTAGTAGAGATATAAACTTAGACCAGACCATCTAAACATGCGTTGGATTTATGGAAACTAAGATAAATATGGCAAATTTTAAGACTGTATAGTCTAAATTACACTAAGTATTAAACAGTATTGAAAAATCTATCTCAATGTACTAGAAAAAAGAAAATGGGGCTGCCCTCACCTTGTGCTCAAAGGAGCTGCTCATCCTATGTGAGTATTTTCACACAACATAATTTTATGCTTATTTCGGGGTATATTTTATGCTGAAATAAAGCCTTAAATAAACCTTAAATCCTAAAATAAGCCTTAAACAATGTTATGTGCAGCTCTCATTGATTCTAATGTGAAATGCACAGTAATTCACACGACGCATATTTCACAAGCGTATTTGCAATGCGTATTTTTGGCCTATTTCACTTGCGCAAGTGCCTTGTCAATTCTTGAGGCATTTACGCGAGTAAACTCCCCGTAGAAGTAAAGTTTGAGCGTATTTTCACCATGTAAGTGCCTCAAAATATGCCCCACACTTTAAAATAAACCTCTAATCAGATGTGTTTTGAACTTGTAGAACATGTAGAGAGGCACTACTAGTCCTCCTATCACTGCATGCACTGCACTAATACAGAGGTTTTAAAAGTAAAATGTTCTTGATAATTAGTTGGATCTTCCATCCATCACATGAGCCATCGATCAGTAGTGTGTGATATTGTATGGTGATTGTGTTCTCAAGATACAATGTCCCAGGAAAGATAATTGTATGTTGGAAATATTGATTTCCTGAGGCCATTGTAACTTGGGGGACCACTGCATACAGAAGATTTTGCTTCATTTGAAATAGGACAATATGGTGGAGTATCTGAATAGAAGTCCTGCACACATGAACAGGTAGGCCGACTGTGATCTGCTGACATCACTTCTGTTGTGTAGAAAATTTGGCATCAGCAGGATATAACTTGTCAAAGCGCTGATCTTGTTATAAACCAATCACAGTATTAATATCCGTTCCTGTGACATTTCTATGACCAGCTTTCCACTAAAGGGAAATAATTTAATATAGAGTGCTCTTTATATACAAGTGAGTTTAGTCCGCATTTATAAGGGGGAAGATAGGGAGGCGACAGTTCAATTTATGTAAACGCGATTATGGGTTCAGAAAAGAAAGATTATTTTATATAATAAAAGTTATTCCAAAATATTTTTCAGATTGTTTTTCAGATTTTTAGCCTTTGGGATGAAAGTCTGTTCTGGTCATAGTGCACCATTGTTAAAAGACACAGCTTTGATCACTACACTGTTCCTGTTGTCAGCTGTACACCTTTTTATCATTCATGTGACTGGGACAGATATTGATCCTATGGAAGTAAACTATGAATGACTGCAAGCAGAGCTCTGGAAGACTATTAAAGAGGCTGTCCAATAGATTAAGGGAAAAATGTATTGCGGCCCAAATACAAAAAAATAAAACTGATACCCATCTTCCTTATCACCTCTGCTCCAGCATTGACTCTGCAGCCTTTTTATTCTATCTTTGTTTTCTTCTGCCTGGGATAATCACAAAATCACCACTGGATCTGCTGACTGGCTGTAGTGGTCACATGCGACTGCCTTGTTTTACTCAATGAAAAAGGCTGCAGAGCACTCAGAAGGAATTTAATGCATACACAAGGTCACTTTTTTAAACATTTAAGTGTGAAACAACCAGACTTGTGACTTGTTACGTTGCGACCTTCCTGACATTAATTATGAGAGTCAATGTAAGAGACAGTGTAAATATAGTCAATGTAAGTGTAGAAAAAAGTCAATGTAAGAAAAAAATATCATCACATATATCATAATCTGTTACATAGTTTGTAAGGCCGAAAAAAGACAAGATATCCATCCAGTTCAGCCTATCTTTCTAAAGTGTTGATCCAGATGAAGGCAAAAAACTCCAATGAGGTAGAAGCCAATTGTCCTCATTTTAGGGAAAAAATTCCTTCCTGACTCCAATCTGGCAATCGGAAAAATCCCTGGATCAACGACCCTTCTCCAGAATCCTGGTCACTATAACTTGTTATATTATTACACTCCAGAAATGCATCCAAACCCTTTTTGAACTCTGTTATTGAATTCACCATGACAAGTTCCTCTGGCAGAGAAGTCCATAGTCTCACTGCTCTAACAGTAAAGAATCCCTTCCTATGTTTATATAGAAACTTTCGTTCCTCAAGACGTAGAGGATAGATACAGTCCTGGGTATAAATAAATCTTGGGTGAGATCTCTATATTGACCTTTGATATATTTATTATGTCTCCCTGAAGCAGTCTTTTCTCTAAACTAAATAACCCGAACCTTGCTAATCTCTCTGGGTATTGCAGTCCACCCAGTCCTTTTATTATTTTTGTTGCCCGCTTTTGTACCTGTTCAAGCTCTACAATGTCTTTTCCTGTGCACTGGTGCCCAAAACTGTACACAATATTCCATTTGTGGTCTAACCAGTGACTTGTATAATGGGAGAATAATGTTCTCATCATGATTATCTATGCCCCTTTTAATACACCCCATAATCCTATTTGCCTTGGCAGCTGCGGCCTTACACTGGCTGCTACAATTAGGTTTACTGTCCACCAGGATTCCCAAGTCCTTATATGTTATTATATAAAAAATTAAAAAGTTTGGCACCCCTATTTAAACTTAAAACATTTTTAGTTCTAAAAAATTTGGGGGGGTTTTGCAAAAAAACCATTTCAATTTGTTATATTAAAAATTTTGGGAAAAAAAATTTTTAAATATTTTTTTAAAAAAAATTAAATTTTTTTTAAAATACAAATTAAAATATTCAAAACCCAAAAATTTAAATAAAAATGTTTTTAATAAAGGGTTTTTTTAATACTTTTTAAATATATATATAATATACTTTTTTTTATTTATATAAAAATATATAATATATATATTTTTTATAAAATGATATAAAAAAAGCAAGAAATATGATATAATATATGGACCAAGCATGGTGCTAGTGCGTAGATCAAATCTCCATAGTAAAGCAGTAACATGACTAGTAGTAAATAAGCATTGTATATAGGTAAAAGAAATATGGGGAAAAATAAATATAAAATAGAATTAAAGTGGGCTTGATCATGATCGGGGCTGGCGGTTGAACATGGAGAATCTGAACATATCCCTTCACACATCCTGGCGTTACTTCTGAATGGTTTGGGTTAAAAGGGATAGCATTGACGGGTGCAGCCAATCACTGCCAGCACCAGGAGGCATATTCGAGAGCAACAGTGCCTTTTTTGTTAAGTTCATGGATACCTGTAAGTATTAGTACAGAACATACAGTCCACAACTTTAAAATTGCAACACCAAAAATTGTTGTAAGTCTGTCTATTTAAGAGTGCATTTTGGTTGCAAAGGCCATAACCATGTAGCTTATTAAGAGGGGCATTAACCAGAACATGTTGAAATTACGTGTAATGTCTTAGGATTTTGCATTTGTCATATCTGTATCAAAGCTTACTTATTGTTTGCAGAAAGTTAAGGATAACAGACATGTGGATATGTACACGGTAAATCACTTTTATGTATAAAAGCTGGTTTTACTTTGTGATGATGACTTTGGCCTTGTGCTGTTTCTCTCCACAGCTTTGTGATACAGTGCCTTGTTGGCTTTATTCATTTCACATATTAGGCGAGACAATATACTGATGACGTAGTGTATGGCAAAAGTCACAGCTGATTATAGCAAGATATTTGTGAAAAATTTTGCTAAATTTGCCCCCTAGAGTATTTTATTGTAATACAATGGGAATCAGACATCACTGCATACAACAAAAGAGAAAACTGTGGGTCAGCAATAATAATATGGATTTTAGGAGATGGATAGGCCATGTAAAGGGTGGTATACTAAAAGGGCAAACTCTATCCACCATCCACAAAGTGAATAGTGCTCAGACCTAATCATGAGAGCAATTGGTGATATATAGTCACTTGACTGACAAAAATTAAGATTTGTGACTACAGGAAATGTGATATTTCTCTTCTGTTATCATTATCTTAAGGTCTGATGCCAGATTGCATAGAGACGATATTGATATCTGCTTCAGCAAGACTCTGAACTCCTGTAAGGTCCCTCAGATCCGCTATGCCAGTGTGGAGCGTCTCTTGGAAAGATTGACTGACTTGCGCTTCCTCAGCATTGATTTCCTCAACACTTTCTTGCATACCTACAGGATATTTACAACAGCTTTTGTGGTGCTGGAAAAACTGGCTGATATTTACAAAAGACCCTTCACATCAATACCAGTCAGGTAACTCCAGCAGCATGATCTTAAATTGGCTTGTTTTATTTTTATAGTATAATTTACTTATTACTCACACATACATTGTTCGGGTAGTGATTATGGTTTATCTGTACTTTTAGAGCCTTAATCCAATTTCACAGTGGTTTATATGTATAATTACTGCAATTGCAAACACGACCCTATGCTGTAAAGTTCATATATTTTATCTAGCCCACACTTGATTTGTTATACAATATGTTTTCCCTAATTATCTGCCCACATCAATAGACTATAAAATTGCTGCTTCAATATTTTAAGCGGTTTCTGTGTGACTCTACCCAAAATGGGAAAATCAGTTTTAATTAAATAATTCGGGCTCCTAGATAACATTTTGCTTACTATCTGGCCGTGATGTAGTTGAGGACATCATTTCGTAGATTTAGGGTTAAGATAAAACATTGGAGGAAAAGGTCAGGGTCCTTCTAATGACCGTGACCTCTGTAAGATTTTATACTATTGATATTTTCCTAGTCTATAATTACTTGAAACCAACCAACCACAATCCTGGGCCCCCCATTTTCTTCAAGGACAGGTCATTAAAATATATAACCTGATATAATTACACATGTTTTGCTTTCCTTCTCTGAAATGTAGATCTTTAGAGTTGTTCTTTGCATCTAGCCAAAGCTTAGATGGGAAGTCACCACATCTCTGCCGCAAGTTTTCTTCTCCGCCTCCATTGTCCCTTTCTAGAACATCGTCACCCGTCAGGGCAAGAAAACTGTCTCTAAACTCTCCGCTAAATTCACGAATTGGTGCTTTAGACTTGTCCACATCATCCAGTGCAAGCAGCCCAACCTCAGTATTTAGCCCAGCAACCTCTCCGCCACCTTCCACTGGCAAAGTACCTCTGGACCTCAGTAAAGGACTCTCCTCACCAGAACAAAGCCCAGGATGCATGGATGAAAATTCAGAGAACCCACGCATTGACTTGTGTAACAAGCTACGGCGGAGCATTCACCGAGGTAACAATTTTTTTATTTACATTATCTGCTATATATATGGTTGATATAACAAGGTATAAAATATATTAAAAACAACTATAGGTGATAATATATATTTTTGTTATCTAGATTCTTAATTTTTTATATGCTACATTCTAAGTCTATGGGACTGACGGAGATGGTCAACTATAGCACTATATTTACTATTTTGCCATATCAGTTCTCTTTCCATAAAACACTAAAACGTAACTTTTATTATGTATAACACTTAACCTCTATATTTAAAAACCTGATTTCTAACCTCTTAATTTATCCCTTTCTACTTCAGAAGGAATAACTCCTTTTCTATTATCAAGTCTGGTGGAGCACCACATATTAACAGGAGATCCTTATATATACAGTAATTTACGAACTCCAGTAATGGATCCCAAGCATCCTACTTGGGCAGTCATCCCTAAGCTGATGGACATATCACATATAAGATTTCCTAGTGATACTCTCTGCAGCGGCTGACACTGTAGACAAAGGTGAGAAATCACAGCTGGTGAAACATGTTGGGGGGGTCAGGCATGACATTTTAAATTGTGATTTCTCACCTCTGTCTACAGTGTCACCTGCTGCAGAGGGTATCACTAGGAAACCTTATATGTTTTATGTCCATCAGATTAGGGATGACTGCCCAAGATTGAGAACTGATAGAGTTTAAGTTTGCCTATGGCAAAATAGTAAATGAAATTTATTTTGTTGCACAACCCTTCTTTATTCTGTTCATTTATAAAGCACTGCTATATGCCACAGCACTGTATTAAAATAGTCAATATTCACACTGGCCCCCCTCCTCATTTAAATTTCACGTAATCTAGCTGTACGTTCTTGAAGTGTGGGAGGAGTACCCAGAAGAAACCGACACAAATACAAGAACATATAAACTCATGCAGATGTTAATACACCCCATGATCCTGTTTGCCTTGGCAGCTGCTGCTTGACACTGGTTGCTACAATTAAGTTTACTGTCCACTAGGATTCCCAAATCCTTCTCCATGTCACTTTTCCCCATCGTTTTTCAATTTAACATGTAATCATAGAAATCATTTAACCTGTAATCATAGAAAGGATTTTTCCTCTCCATGTGCATAACCTTGCACTTATCTGTGTTAAACCTCATCTGCCACTTCTCTTCCCAGGCCAACTTATCCAGATTCCTTTGTAATAATACTTTATCCTCTATTGTGTTGATTACTTTACAGAGCTTAGTATCATCTGCAAAGATCAATAATCTACTGTGCAAGCCATGTGTAAGATCATTAATGAAAGTATTAAAGAGGATAGGCCCTAAAACTGAACCTTGTGGTACCCCACTAGTAACAGGGATCCAGTCTGAGTATGTACCGTTAATCACCACTCTTTGTTTTCTATCACTGAGCCAGTTTCATACACACTTGCAAGCATTTTCCCCCAGTCCAAGCATTCTCATTTTACTTACCAACCTTTTATATGGCACAGTGTCAAATGCTTTAGAAAAATCTAGATAAATAAAATCCAATGCCTCTCCACGATCCAGTCTAGAACTAATCTGCTCATAGAAGCTGATAAGATTAGTCTGACCGGACCGATCCTTCATAAACCCATGCTGGAACGGAGTTATACATTTATTTTCAGTGAGATACTCCAGGATAGCATCTCTTAGAAAATCTTCAAACATTTTACCTACAACAGAGGTTAAATTTACCGGCCTATAGTTTCCAGTTCTAAATCAATATAGAGAAGTGCAGAATACGACAGTATACAGTCATATGAAAAAGTTTGGGCACCCCTATTAATCTTAATCATTTTTAGTTCTAAATATTTGGGTGTTTGCAACAGCCATTTCAATTTGATATATCTAATAACTGATGGACACAGTAATATTTCCGGATTGAAATGAGGTTTATTGTACTAACACAAAATGTGCAATATTAGTTATTAGATATATCAAATTGAAATGGCTGTTGCAAACACCCAAATATTTAGAACTAAAAATGATTTAGATTAATAGGGGTGCCCAAACTTTTTCATATGACTGTATATGAAAGAGTGTTATGCGGAAAACATTTTGGCACATAGGGTGTTATGCAACAGACTTTGTCTCAGCTATGGTAAGTATTTGAATGGCAGTTTTGCACCAAACTTTGGCGCATTCTTGCCACATTTTTGGCGCATTCAGAAGTGTTGTGTCTAGTGCAGACTGTGCCACGTTTTGGCATATGACTATTTATACATCTGTTGGACCGGGCTACAACAATTTTTTGGCTCAAATTACGCAAGAAAACTGGCGCAGCCCTATTCATACAATGAAGCCCCATTGTTCAAATCTGACATATGTCAATTTATGTAGGTATAACTTTTTAATACTTTTACTTATCTATATGATTCAGAGCCTGTTTTCCCAGACACATTGTGCTTTAGGTTAGTAATTCATTTTGGTCCATAGAATCCTTGATTATTTGTGAAAAATATCAAAATGTTGTGAAAAATTTACCATTTTCAAAGGTAAAAAATTTCTCAGTGTAAGACCGTTATACCACACCAAATAGTTTATAACTAGCATCTACCATATGTTTATCATATGTTGGCATCGTTTTTTAAATGACTTTTAATTTTTTTTACTACAATTTTTAAAATGATATAATTTTTTAGAGATCAGTTCAATTCTGACGTGGTTTTTAGGTTAGATACCCCCATAAATGACACCTTTTAAGAAACTGCACCCACTAAAGTTTTTAAAACAGGATTTAGGTGTTTCACTTTAATTAAAGCAAAGTGGGGGTGAAGTTTTAAAATGTAATTGATGGACAAGTGTCTTCTTTCAACCATACTAACTATGTAACTATGTAATAACTATGTAACTTTTTTGCCGTTTTTTAAATTTAGTCCATTATTCACTGAAACACAGTAGATGATAACAGGGAAATACAACTCAACATTGATTACCCAGATTTTTCCATTTTAATTGATATTAGTTTAGGTTCATATGATGCTTTGTGAGGCGGGATGATCAAAATTCAGCAATTCTAGTATTGGTTTTTTGTTTTTGTTTTTTTAACTATGTCTCCATGCAATATAAATGAAATGTTAACTTTACTTAACAGGCTGATACCAAATTAATATATTTTTTTATCTTTTTCTGCTTTTACACATAAAAGCAATTTTATTTAAAAAAAGAAAACATGTCATAGTCTGAGAGCCATGACTTTTTCTTTGTCTCGCTACAGAGCTGTAAAGGGGCTTATTTTTTGCCGGATGACTTGATGTTTTCATTGGCACAGTTTTTGGGGAAAAATGGCTTTTCAATTCCCTTTAAATCCATTTTTTAGGAGGCAGGATGAAGAAAGTCCAGAAATTCTGGTAGTGTTTTTTATTTTTTACAGTGCTCACTGTGCAGTATACATAACGTTAATTTTACTCCGTGGGTCAATACGATTATGGCAATATTACATTTATTTTGCATTTTTACGTTGTTTTTATTGTGTAAACAATGTTTATGCATCACTTTCTTCTGATTGCCACAATTTTTTTTATTTTTACAGAACTATGTAATTTTTTTTTTTTTGCAGGACGAACTAACGTTTTCATTGGTAACACTTGTGACTTTTTGGTTGCTTTTTTTTTTCTAATTTATGTGCTGAGGGATGAACTCCATTCATCACCATGGTGAGTGTCCGTCACCAGCAAGATGAAGTCACAGGGAACCCAGAAGCATTTGTTAGGCTTCCAGGTTTCCATAGAAGCCATCGTCAACCTTGTGATCGTACACCGTGCCATCTTAACAGCATTGTGGGTCCCCGGGCATAGAAGTGCAATGGGCCCTGCCCTAATATGACATCACACTAAGCCATGCCCCTAGCCACTCCCAAGCACACCCATATTACCCCGCTACCTATGTCTGGACACCGGCAGTCTGCAGCCTACTTGGCAGGGCAAGGAGCTTATGGCTCCCTTTTCCACCATAATTTTTAACTGTTTGCACATCCTAAAAACACACAACCATTTAAATAAGCAAATCCATCCAAGGGATCCAGCGTATGTTCCCTGGATTCTTGAGACATACATACACCACTTGGGGCCCCGATACTTAAGTGGCCCCTGGGCAACTGTCAAGTGTGGTCCGTTATTGTGCGTTATTGTGGTGCAATAGCCATGAGTTGTTTGAGAATAATTTGGGTAATTTACATCTTGCTTTTTCACACCACATATATTTATTGTACATTCAAAATGTGTTTACATACATAACATAAGACCAAATACAATAGTAACACTAAATGACTAACAAGGGAGTAAGGACCATGCCTGCAAAGGCTTACAATCTACAAGGAAGGAAGATTAAGACAGAAGGTAAGGGGCAGATATGTTTGTGGGGTGGTATAGAGGCAGCAGGGTCATTGTAGGTGGTGGGCTATCTTGAATAAATGGATTTTTAGGTTGCTTTTGAAACTAGACAAAGTGTAGGAGAGTCTGCGTTGTGGTAGTAAGTTCGAAAGGATAGAGGAATCCCGGGAGAAATTTTGGAGGAGATCCTGTAAGGATCCAAGATTGCATGAGGCAGGTATCTGGAGATTAAAGGGAATGTGTCATCAAAAAATGACTTATTGTTTAACTCATGTTTTTATGTTAAACACATTTTTTAATAATTTTTTTTTCTAATTTTCTATATCATTTTCAATATTTTCTTAAAAATTCTAAAGTCCTGCAGTTTTCACTTTAGCCACTGGGCCTAATAATAGTCTGATACTTCCTGTTCTGTAGAGTGAGATTTTCAGTAGTCTGCTTATTCTCAGTACAAGCAGGGTTTCACTGAAAGGTGACACCAATGTGTATAGATAACACTGGATCCACCAGTCACAATCGGAGATAGTCACAGCTCACACTCTCCCCCTCCCAGCACACTGAGTTCTTCCCAGGTCACAGAGCATGCCTAGAAAACTTTCCTATAGAAGTCAATGGGACTGATCCAGTTCACAGGCTCCTAAGTTCGTGAAGCTGCTGTAAAGCATCTCTCTAAATGCTGCTAAAAACAGTGTAGGCAAGAATGCTGTCCCCAAAATCATTTATAGACGACTGAATTAAGAAACCTACAATTCGAAAAATAAAAGAAGAAAAGAATATGGATCAGGGTCTTGCTTTAATTAGTGAAAAAAAAGAAAAAAAATGGCAGAGGTGTGTGTGTACTTCCAAATAATACACCTGGTTGACTGTCTAATATATACAAATCAATAGTGAATAATCCTTCTAATGTCAAAGAAAGTTATCAACGTTGCTCTGACTTTTCATTTGGATAAGCAGTTGTTTTTTTTTGGTGGGTCAAATCGGCAGTCTTCCATTATGCACACTTACTTTTAAGTTCATATTAGTAGACCCATGTTTCATCACCTGTGATGACATGGTGTGAAAATCTTTGGCTGACTCTCAGGAGCATAGCAGAGCATGGGAACGTTGACAGAGAAAATTCTTAAATGCAAATTTGGGCATGAAGAAGGTGTCACCTTTGCAATGTTTTCATCAATTCTACTTGTGCGCCATTCTTATTTCTCTTCATGAGTGACACTTTTTCTACTCTTTGCACACTCCTTTTGTACACTGCTGTTCTCTCCACAGCATTATCTCAATAATCTTGCCAAAACATCTACCGGATTTCACTTCCACTCTTGCCAGGTTTAACAAGGAGCAATGTATCTCATTGAGGAGAATGAGCACCATGTCTGTGTGTGAGGATTTATTCGCCTTTTCCACCTCACAAGGTATTTTGAATATAAACAAAGGCTTATGGGAAAGAGCTGAAGAGTTCGCCTGCGCCATCTATTGGATGTAGTAATCCTCAATTCACATGTGACTCGCACAAGTTTTGCAATGTAAAAAGGATTGTCACCAAGCCAGTGAAGGTCATTTTCATGGGCGGTGGTAGTGGATCCGCTGGACCAACGCAAGTGATGGTATAAGCCAACGCCAGGGAGCGGAGTCTAAGTAGAACCCGGTCTTCACCAAAGCCCGCCGCAAAGCGGGATGGACTTGCTGCGGCGGGAGACTACCAGGTCGCTTCCACTGGCATGACTTGCTTGCGGTGGCAGCCAAGGGTGAGCATGGTGCAGAATCGGGAGACGTAGATGTAGTCAGGGACATGCGGTAGGTCAGGACAGGCGGCAGAGGTTCGTGGTCACGGTACACGGTAATTACGAACAAGACTTGGAACGCTTTCTCAATAGGCTTGGAAAAGGCACTAAAGATCCAGCAAGCAGATCAGGAAGAGGCAGGCTTAAATTATAATATTGCGACCGGCAATACCCAATTACCGGTGCGCTGGCCCTTTAAACTTAGCAGAGCCGGCGCGCGCGCACCCTAGGGAGCGGGGATACGCGTGCTGGGAGACAGGAGCAGCAGCTGGAGCGCGGCCGGGTAAGTGAACAGTGACTCGGCCGGCAGAGCGAGCGCGCCCGCTGCGGCAGCGGCGCCGCTAGTCGGAGGGGCACGGGTGTGCCTGCGACCCGGGGTGACGATCGCAGAGGCACCCGTGACAGTCATCTCCCCAATGAGATATATTTCGCCTTTTAAGCCACACTTGCCTCTCCCTCAGCCAAACAGTAAGTTTTACTCTGCGCTGAAGAGGAACAAATATCCTGAAACAGCTGTCTGTAGATGAACTTACTGGCTTGGCGTGAACACTGGCTTTGCTTAAATCCTTTTAACATTGCAAAACTCTTCTGAATCACATGTGAATTGAGGATTACTACATCCAATAGATGGCACAGGTGAGCTCTTCAGCTCTTTCCCATAAGCCTTTGTTTATATGCAAGTTTAACAAGAAACTTTACCACTGTTCATTCTCTAATTCAAGCTCCGACGTTCTTGCAACAGAATACAAAACACATACAGAAAATAATAGTCACCAAATAGAATAAGAATGTTGTGGGTCTACAAAACCACCGCCATAAAATGGTAATATGACGAGGTTATTAAGCCATACTTAAGTTTATGTATAGGGATGCCATGACAAGCTCACAGTGGAGAGTTTGCAGAATTAATCGTCAGACCTTGTAGTGTTTGAGTTGACTATGTGTCAATATTATGACAATCCCGAAAATAGCATCTGTCTGAGTCCAGACCATGAGACCCCCATTGATTACTGGAATGGAAGGATGTGATGGAGTTTGCATGTAAAATATTTATTGAATTCAACAAAAGCCCCAATGTAGGGGCATGGCAATGGGAAGAGTACCAGAAGCTCCTTTGTTCGAATGATGAGTGTTTGTCTTTGTTCCTGTATCACAACCAATATCTTCAGACATTTCAGACATGTCAGAAGCTTGACAAACCTGCACAAACTTCGATACATCTTAAAGGGGTTGTCCAGATATTTTTTTTTTATTTAATTAAGCTTATTAGGGAAAAAGCAATCTTACTACAATTTTTTTAATCTATAAGTGTTTTACTTTATTGCCAGAATTATGTTTGTCCTTAAGTGATAACATTCTGCTTGGAACATCACCATTACATACATTACAGAAATGCCAGGAGGGACTGAGGTGGAATTAATTTCATTTTAGGGGCCCATCAGTAGCATGCGCGCTAGTCAGGAGGCTGCCCAATACTCTTCCCCAGCGCAATGTCACACTACTTTGTATAGTGTGACATTTTGTTTGTGGAGGGCGATGGACAGCTACAGTATAGACGTGACGGCCTGCTGACCAGCACGCATGTCCAGCAGATAGTTAACGACTGGACATGCTTTTCTGTGCTGTTGCAAACCATTGTACTTGCCAAAAGAAAGGCTACACTATACAAAAGAAACACCACACTATTAGAAAATAAGATATTTACTGGGCATGCGTGCTAGTAAGGAGGCCGACGCTTTTATATTGTATGTAGCACTAAGGGATGACATTCTGTATAACATGTAGTAAGATTGCTTTTTCCATAATGAGCTTAATTAAATAATAAAATTTAAAAAATGATGTGGACAACCCCCTTGAGATGGAGCAAATTGTGGAACTCACTGTCCTAACATTACTTGACATAGTGGGGCAGATTTATTGTGGCAGTTGCACCAGAATTCTGTAAAACTAGCGCACGTTATTGCATGTTTTAGACAATTAGGCCTCGTTCACACGGCTTATTCTGCCGCGTATTGGCGCCGTACTGCGCGCCGGATTTGCGCTTCAGTACGGCGCCAATCCGCGGCAGCAATTACGGTAATCCACTGCTCTCATTGAGAACAGTGGAATCCGCCGCTCCTCCCCGCTCGGCGAATCCGCCGCGGGGGGAGAAAGTGACATGCACATTATTTACGGCGCGGACGCGCCGTAAACAATGCATTGTCTATGGGGCCGGGAGCGGCGCCCCCGCCGCGCACCGGCCCCGCCCCCGTCCCGCCCCTTATTCACGGCGGATTTGTGCGCTCAATACGGCGCACAAATCCGTCGGGAATAAGCCGTGTGAACACGGCCTTATAGACTCCTTTTCAGTGCTGGTATGGTTACATGTAACATTTTAACAGATGTCGCGCTATAATAAATTTGCTGCATTTTAGAGTGTTTAGTGTAGGTTAGGCCTCATTCACGTCACGTTTGTTACTCTTCGCTGTGTGTATACATTTTTTATTAAAGGATGAAAAAACAGACTATTACATTTTGTCATTTGTAAAAAATGTACTCTGACATAAGTTTTTATGAATCAATGAAAAACTTATACAAACATAATGCTTTATGTTTTTATACATTTAACTGATACATTTTAGCATTATATATGGATACGCTAAATTAAAAGCAAAAATGTGCTGTAAATGGGGCTTTACACTGTGTAAGCATTCATATTCTTAAATCTGCCCCACTGTGCAATAAAGAAGAATAAAACCTGTTTTGTTAACTTGTCATTATTCAATAAATGTAGCAATTTATATAATAAAACGAGCCCAGGATTTAAAGATGTACAACTTACATTTGATTTACTAACATTTTTACAGCTGCTGTGTTAGAATCTGTGTCACTAGATAGAACCATTCCCGAAAGTAATGCATCTGCAGACACAGCCGAGAATTCTCCCTGCCGATCTCCATCAACTCCACGGCATCTTCGGTACCGTCCAGCAGGAGGTAATACAATTTGCCTCTTGTTTTGGCTTATTGTAGTTGAACACTGCATGACAATAGGTGAAATTAGATAAAGGTATGTCTTTTTTCTTAAAGGGATGTTTTCACCATGCTGTTTCATAGATCCTGTTCTTCAGAGACAGATTCAGACTTCCACTTCCTGTTTAGGCTGTATGTGGTTCTATAGCAGTTATTGGCATATCATCTCTGCTATTCCTAGCTGAACCTGTTAGAGGGATATAGGTGATGGGGGCTCTAAACTGGAGGGCAGAAGGCTACCGAGCTCTAAAGGGTTACATAAGACACATGAATTTTTATGGACTGGAATGTCTATAATGCCTCTGTGGAGAATGTGTGAATGATGTTTTGGTTTTTTGGTTTTTTTCTGTCTTTCTGTTGATTATTGTAAAATTCTTTAAATAAAGCCTTAAAAAAAAAAAAGACACATGAACAAGCTCTTGTGCTGCTGATAAGACATCAGTGAGAGCCTGTTAGAGCAGAGAGAGATGGTCAGTAACCTAGGAAAGTATGTGTGCACAAGCAGGAGATAAGAACTGCTCTAGCTCTGACGTAAATTGAAATCAGAATAGCAATGAATTTGGTAATAAGTCTTTACCTTTGCCTACATGTTTAAAGCCAATCAAATAAATAAATCAGAAGGATTTTCCTATATAAAACTATATTTAAGTATTTAGGAATATACATTCCTTCTAAACATACAATGCCTAAATAGAGCCTGTCACAGTAATCATGGCATGTATTGTGCAGGGAGCATGTTATAGAAGGAGGTAAGTAGATTGATGTACAGTTTTGTAAGGAAGGATTCAGCAGGACTTATTAACTTAATTTATTAATTTAAAGGGGTGTTCCGGACCCTAACATTTCTTGTTTGTCCATAGGGATATGAATAAAAATAGAACAATAAGACTCATATTTACCTCCTGAGTGCTCTCGTTCACTTCTGGCTGCCGGTTCGTTAATTGCTGCTGAAACAGTGAACCAGTGTCAGACTGTCCCACCGGAGCATTGGAGAATCCTCCGGTGGGCCCCCGATCAACACAGGTGACTCATGGGCCCCCACACAGGATGGGGGCCCGCGCTGTCTATATTAAAAATAGCTGCCTCCTGCCGGCACTGCTGTGGAAGGGGCCTTGTTCATGGAGAGAGGGGCCCGCGCTGTGCTTCCCAGTGGCACTCTACACATTCTCACTTACATGTCCTGCGCCGCTGGGAATGGAGCAACCGAGCCCTGCTCTCTCTCTGCTGTGGGCGGGACAGTCTGAATCCATGAAGCCCCGCCCACAGAGGCTCCTCTTGTGGAGCGGAGCTTCCCGGATTCAAATTGTCCCACCCACAGCAGAGAGACAGCAGGGCTCGGCTGCTCCATTCCCAGAGATGTAAATCATGTAAGTCTAAGGGGGGCAGTCTAAGATGGGCAGTGACAGTCTAAGAGGTCCAGTCTAATATGGGCAGTGTAAGAGGGGCAGTGTAAGATATATTGAATGCCTCTGTGAAGTGCAGCGCAAGCCCTCTCTCAGCATGAGCAGTGCCCCCCATATATATGTACATACATACCTGCCAGAGGGGCCTTTATATATGTATATGGGTGGTGTATGGTGTATATATAAGTATGGGCCATATATATATATATATATATATATATATATATATATATATATATATATATATATTATATATATATATATATTATATATATATATATCACCTTTCTGAGGGCTATAATATATTATTATATATATATATATTTATATATAAGTATACACTTGCTTAAATTAAGGGCCTATATATATATATATATATATATATATATATATATATATATATTATATATATATATATATATATATATATATTACACCCACACCTGCCTGAAGAGCCCATATATATGTATATATACACACACACACACCTGCCTGAAGAGCCCATATATATGTATATATACACACACCTGCCTGAGAGGCCCATATATATACACCTTTTCCAGTCACTATGTGGTGTGGCTATGTGGTCATAGTGTTGTGGTATGCAGTTACTATGTGGTGGTGATATGTGGTCATGGTGTTGTGGTATTACTCAGTCACAGATTAGTGTGATGATGTCATTGCATCGTTCTGCATAAGTTGAAGCGAGATCAGGCGGTGCACCGCACAGGTGGCAGAGACAAGGAGACACAGTTGGCCCCTAAAATCTCCTCTGGTGGGCCCTAGGCACCCCAGTCCGACACTGCAGTGATCGGTCTTCATTCATGTGATAACGCCAATCAATTGCAGGCCACAGAAGTCATGTGCATGGGACGTTGTGGCCTGTGACTGGCTTCACCTGTCACATGAACGTTCACTGCTTACATCCGTGATGAACACATCGGCAACTGGGAGTGAACGAGAGCATCCGGGAGGTAAGTATGAGTCTTATCTTCTATTTTTACTCATACCCCGATGATCAAACAAGCAATCTTAGGGCCCCTTTAACTTCTAATTCTTCGTTAAGGAGTGCTATGGGCAGTCTTATCGGTGATTGACAGCCTTCCTGATATGAATACCCATACAGATACCTAACAGTCATCGATAAGGCTAACCGCTGGACTCCTTAATCCAGAAAAAGTAGTTCATTTATAATGTAGGGAATGAAACAAGTGTCACGACGGGGAGTACAGAGGGAAAGAAAGCATTATGTCTTGCCAGGGGCATAGCTAAAGGCTCATTCAGCTTGGTATCCCCCTCCCTAAAAACAATGGCCATGGGAGGTTCCCTACTTGTCATTTTGGATGCCTATAGTGTATTGTGTCCCAGAAAATTCTTCCTTCTTAAAAGGGTTGTCCAGTGGAAACAAATTTATCTGAGGTGGAGCCAGGCAGTGGTAAAAATTTAAAAAAAGTTATGCATACTTGCAGGCCCCCTGACAAACAGGAGAGGCTCATGCTCAACCCACACACAGTGGGTTGTGAGTCTCTTCTGCATTTTGGAGTGAGAGGGGGCACCGATGGTTAGACAGAGGGACCCCCCTCCCTCTAATAGTCACTTAGTTGTCACGGACAATATTGACTGCAGTATCTAATGGGTTAAATGGCAGGGATAAAAGTTAGCTCCGGTCCTGGTCATTGCATCTGGAGTCATACTGTTGCTAACAGCTGGCTCCTGATGCAGATCTTGCAGACACAGCTTCACAGATCATTCAGGTACCAGCTGTGATCACAGCATCAAAGGGGCCCAGTTGCTGCTCTACTGCGTCCCCTTTTGTGGATGTCAAAGTTGGTGCACATTTTGATGATTGCTATAAGGATTACTGTCCTCTCTGTACGCCATGGCATGTAAGAATAACCTTTTGGACTAAATTGTCATTTGGGCACTTAGAGATGTAGCAGAGTTTAACTTGACAGAGATACAACAGCTTTTTGTCTTATCTGTTTTTATCTTTAAAAAATGTAAAGTATTGAAAAGGCTAAGATAACATTCTGTGCTGTGTTATTATGGAGCCTTATGTGTCAAGTTTATCTTTGCTATAGCTATAATTGAGTTGGGTGTCAAAACATAAATGAGTTCTTCTTTTTTTAATATCTCTATATTGCGGGCTTAATATAAAGGTATCCCCTATCTGCATATTGATCGCTGGTCCTTTATGGTGCTATAAATGTTCCTTCACCCTCCATTAATAAAAATAAATAAATATTAAAAAAAAAAAAAAAAAAAAAAACATTATTGCGTGCATAGTGTTAATGAGAGCCTTTGACGGGAAAATTGTCATTTTTGACAGCTGTCATGTGGTTAATCCTGCGAAGCATTGAAATTTATCATTGTAATTTGTGCACTTGATTGGACTCTGTCTCCACAGCATTCAGCTGCCTTTGTGATCTGAAGAACTGCTAATTGGATAGATTATTTCTATGGTGTATTTATAGATGGAGCGCTAGTGTGTATTCTGATGATCAAGTAAAACACAGGACAGATGTTGGCTTTCTATGTTAGTTCTATCCGCTTTCATTGTACTTTCCTTTGCTCTCATCAATAATAGGGACGTCCTTTCAACTATTCTTTAGATATCTTAAATCTAATTACATTTTGTTAAATATATAAAGATTCTACTTACAGTATCTCCTTGTACACATGTCATGGTTTTTCTGATTTGCTGTTTTTAACAGTAACTGGACTTCAGCCTTTTACTCTGCTTGTGTTGACAGGTGGTTTAACAGTCTTGTGTGATTATTTGGTTTGAGTCGGGACATGTCTTGAGAAAAACTGATAATTTCAAATAAACACATCCTGAATCTATATTCTGTAAAGAGATCTGCAGATGGGAGATAAGTTTTATAACGCCATGGTAACGAACGCTCACAATGAAAAAATATATTTCTAGACAAAGGCTGTTTATAAAGTATGTTGTCATGGAAACTTCCCATAGACCAGATAGATATTCAAGATATATAGGAATCCATTATCAACAATGAACAATTACTGAGGTGGCCCAGCATAACTGCTTTTATCCGTGCAATATTTTTGCTATTACAAACACTAGTGGCTGATATTAATGGATTCACATAGGCACAGTCCTCAAATCTCAATGGTGTTTTGCTCTATGGCCATACTTTATCATAACCCTCAAACTGTATGGATAATTCCTTACACCAGGTAAAAACACCAATAGCATAGAGCCCTGAGTGTAATCGGTGTGTAGAACGCTTATATCTTTAACCTGTCACCGTTCCTAACATGTATTTCCCTATGAAATAACAATTCTGGAGCATCTTCTCCTATAACTCTGTTGTGCTTATTCCTTATAGAAAGTGCTGTTGGAAGCAGTAAATGACTTTTTATGTTGAGACTAGAATTTCTTCAGGGTCAAATACAATACACACTGAACACCAGAAAAAAGAAAATGGAGCCTCCCTCAGCTGGTGTCCAAAGGAGCCGCTCATCCTGGCACATGTAAAGAGCAGTAGAGAACATGTAGTACTGCACTGTACTGTAGAGAGGTGCTACTAGACTGACAATCACTGCATGCACTTCACTTATACATGTAAGAGCAGTACAGGACATGTAATACCGAACTGTACTGTAGAGAGCGCTCGACCGCCAATTCACTGTATGCACTTCACTTATACATGTAAGAGCAGTACAGGACATGTAATACCGAACTGTACTGTAGAGAGGCGCTACTAGACCGCCAATCACTGTATGCACTTCACTTATACATGTAAGAGCAGTACAGGACATGTAGTACCGCACTGTACTGTAGAGAGGCGCTACTAGACCGCCAATCACTGTATGCGCTTCACTTATACATGTAAGAGCAGTACAGGACATTTAGTACCGCACCGTACTGTAGAGAGGCGCTACTAGACCAACAATCACTTCATGCACATCACTTATACATGTAAGAGCAGTACAGGACATGTAGTACCGCACTGTACTGTAGAGAGACGCTACTAGACCACTAATCACTGTATGCACTTTACTAATACATGTAAGAGCAGTACAGGACATGTAGTACAGCACTGTAATGTAGAGAGACGCTACTAGACCACTAATCACTGTATGCACTTTACGAATACATGTAAGAGCAGTACAGGACATATAGTACCACACTGTACTGTAGAGAGGCGATAATACCTTGGTCATATTGGGGCCTCTTTTCAAAGTACGGCCAATTTTCTAAGTACAAGGATGAATTAAAACCAGAATTTAAACCAGGATTAAACAAGGATTGCTACAGGTACCTGCAACTTCTACTTTTCCCACTTAAAACCCCACGCCTCCAATCACTGCCATGCTTTTCTGTCCTTTCATCATCTCAACCCCATATTCCAAAAAAATTGATTGCCTTTTCCCACCTCCTCTGGGGCAATGAGCTTTTCATCTCCCCTGCATTTTCCCCTCCACTGTCTGCTGCCACTAACCTGTACCCACTATCCATGTTTTCCTCCCCAAAAAACCCCAAACCGACTTACTTCTATCTTACCCCCCTTTTAACCCTCTCTCTGCTCCCCGCTGCGGGGGACATACCCCCAAAACCCAGGCCCCCCAGCACATTTCCCATTTGATCCCCGGGCTGCTAACAGCCCCTTTTTTCTGCTACTCCCAAAACCCCCTGCAAACTTAAAAAATTCCTTGGGCCCCTTTTTCTCCATTTCTCCTCGGAGCTCTCGGAATACAGGTCGTATGCAACAAACTCCCCTACTACATGCCCTTCTTTATATCACGAACTTATCTTTCCCTTGGTCTGACGGAAACCTGGGACGCCCTTTGACACAGTCTCCCTCTCGCTTCCTTTTGGGGGCTCCAACTTACCCTATTTCCCCCGCCCTGGCAAAAGAGGGGCGGAGTGTTGGCTTTCTCCGTCAAACACCGTTCCTTTTCCACCACTCCCTCGCTACCTTCTCTAAACCCTCCCCTCCTTTGAGGTGCACTCTTCCGCATCTACTCCCCCCCAATCTCCAAGTGGGGGGTATCTACCGGACCGCCGGGCCCCTGCCACCCCTTCCTTGACCACTTCGCCTCCTGCTTCTCCACTTTCTTCCACTGTTTCCCCCACTATCATAATGGTGACTTTAACCCCCACGAACCCCCACTCTGCGGCCAGAAAACCCCCTCCCCTCTCCTTCGGCCTCTCCCTGGACCTCTGGAGCCACTCAAAAAGATGGACACACCTTGACCTGTCTTCACCCGACTCTGCCCCCTATTGACTTCTCTAACTCTCCACCCCATTTTGCCCAAAAACTTGCTCACCTTCTCCACCATCCCACCTCCCCTCTCCTCCTTCTCACCCCAAGCACCCCCCCGCGGAAACCTAAAAAACCCTTTAAACCCCTTCGATCTCTCTGACTCTCTTGCACCTCTCTTACCCATACCCTCTTTTGATGCCCGACACAGCCTCTTTTAAAACCCCACACAATTCCTCACACTCATTTGGTCCCCCCTCCCCAAAACAAAACCCCCAAAAATCAACGACAACTCTGGCACCAGTCCACCAAACCTAGGCAGCTTCCGAATTGCTGAACCCGCTGGAAGAAACCCGTCCCCCAAATGATTTCACCACTAAAAAAATCGCTACACCATTTAAGTCTGCCTCACTACCGCCAAACGGATTAATTCACCAACTCATGTCCCCTCGTCTAACCCCAGACAAATTTTTCCCAAACCCTTTAAACTCCCTTCCTCCCCTAGACCTCCTCCCCCATCTCTCTATCGCGAAAGATTTGCCCTCATTTTAAATAAAATCAAGCTCCGAGAAGCCCCACCTCACTGTCCCTTTCCCCACTCCCTGCCTGCCAAATCCCCACCGCCAGGCCTTCTACCTTCACCTTTCACTTCCCCCCTAACTTGTCCTCCACTGTCCTCATGACAAGCTCCTCTCACCTCCAAATCCAAACCCCCCTGTAACCTTTTTCCACGCCCTCCCCCTCATCCCCCGACCTTAGTGCTGTTATCACCAGCCCCTTTTCCACCTTTTCAACCTATCATACCTCTGGATTTTCCCTTTCCCCTTTTTAAACATGCCACCATCACGACCCAAAAAAAAACCCTTCTTGACCCCCTCCTCTGTGTCCAACTATCGCCCCATCTTATGCTCCCTTTTGCCCCCAAATTCCCGAGCACACGTCCCTCTTCACTGTCCTCCCACTGCCTCCAATTTCTTCTTGACCCACGCAATCGGTTTTCCAATCCATCACTCTCAGAAACGCCCTAACCAAGGTACCAATGACCTATTAAAACCCCGAAAGCCTCACGTCAATACTCTGTCCCTTTTCCCCCTAGACTTATCCTCTGCCTTTTACCTGTGACCTTCCCTCCTGCTACAAATACTCTCCCCCCTCGGGATCACGGACTCGCCCTTTCCTGGATCTCCTCGACCCCACTGAGCGAACATTCACCTTTCACTCTTGTCCACCTCCTCCCCCCGACCTCTCTCTTTGGTGTCCCCAGGGGCAGCTGGGTCCCTTACTCTTCCTGTCCCACTTTGGTTGGGTCAGCTCATAGCATCACATGGCTTTAAAAACCACCTGTACTGAGACACCCAACCACACCCGGGCATTAACTTTTTAAGTCCAAAAAAGATTGTCGGTCGTCCGTTTCCTCCTTTTCTCCTCCCCTCCCCAAAAATTAAGTAGAGAAAATTTAACCAACATCTTTCCCTTCCCACCATCCCTCCACGATCTCTTATTTCATTCAATGGCTCTAACTCTCCCCGGTCCCCCAAGTCCGCTGCCCTTGGGATAAAACCCTTTCCCCGCTTTGTCCCAAACCCCAATCCAAATCCTCACCCTTCCTGCCCCCTCCCCTAAAAATATTTCCGAATCCGCTCATTTCCCCAACCCTGACACCACAAAATTTCTGCCATGCCCTTGTCATCTTTCCCCCTAGCTACTGAACATCCTTCCTGTGCCTCCCTCTAGCACCTCTCGCTCCCCTTCAATCCACCTCAACTCTGCTGCCCTCTTTTTCCACCCTTCCTCCTACTCCCCCCCCTCTCCCCCTCCCCAAACCCTTTACTGGCTACCCATTGCCCCCCGAATTCACTTCCCAAATTGCTAACCATGACCTACAAGCTCTCCAAAAACCCCTCCCCTCCATCATTCGCCTAATCTCCGATATCTCCCCTCACGAAACGCTCCTCACAGGAAACCTTCTCCTCTCCCCTCCTCCCTTTCAGCTCCCCACACAACCGCTCCAAATTTTTCCGGCTTCCCCCACATCTGAAAATCACTTCCCCAAAACATAGACTCTCCCCCCCTTCACCAGCCTCAAAAGCAACCTGAAGACCCATCTCTCAGGATACCTATAAACTTATTCCCCTTCTGTCCTACACCCTCCCCAAAAAACACGTCCCCCTCACCCTTTTGTTCCTTTCCCCCTTCCTTTTAGATTGTAAACCTTTGCGGGGAGGGCCCCTTTCCCCCTGTGCCAGTTTATTGTCACATACTGTCGCTTGAAATTGTTCGACTTTTGTTTATGTTTGAATAATCAATGGGCTCTAAAATAAATAATATAATCATATTTAAATTTAAAACTGACCCCCAAACACTGCATGCCCCAGTCCCAAATTTTATTTTTATCAGTGAAGTGTCCATTTTTGTTTCTGGAATTTAGCATTTGTGACAGTTGGGGGTATGAAAAGGGGGCCAAAAAATGAAATGTTGTATTCTGAGGCCACTGCAACTTTAGGGATCACTGTATAAGAAACGTTATGCAGCTGTTATGGTCAGCAGTGGAAAGCTGTGCAGTAATTACACGTTTTTCAATATCTTTAACGCTAATCAATGAAATTTTAAAAACCCCCTTTTAAAAATAATTTAAAAAAAAAAAGTATGTACTACCTACAGGTCCATATTGGGCCCTATTAAAAGTATCTCCCCCTGACTACTGTTCAGTCATCTGCAGTCAGCTGGTATAGCCACCATTGCTATCATATGTATGTGGAATAATTTAGAAAACTTTTCACATGAAGATGATTATTTCCTAAAGAAGTGTCAAAACACACACCCCTGTAAAAAAATGCGCTTGTAAAACTGTGATTACATTTTTCTATGCAGTTATTAAAAAAAAATCTGTTTATCTACCTTTCTGTGTACTGTTTCTTTAAAGAAAAACAAGCAATAAAAGTATGTGCATTTAAGAAACAATATTGCCACAGCAATGTGTAAATGTGCCCTCATATACCATCATAATCCAAGATAACTAATATGTTAGAATCGATGTGACACGCTATTATCATAGACGTCTGCAATAACATTTACATTACAGTACAGTGGTCCCTCAACTAATAATATTAATTGATTACTGGTTGACCCTCAACTGACCTTCCCCCCCCCCAGTGGGCCCGGAGAAAGGCAGACCCGGAGTTTTCTTTAAACCCTTTCATCCTTGGGAGAGGAAGAAGGAGAGGAAGGGAGAAAACAAAGAGGGAGTTTTTAAAAGGCAGACAGTTGGGGGTGGGTGGGGGCCCCTAATTAATCCACTGGTGGGCTCCATAATCAACTATACTGGTGGGCCTCCAGAATGAAATTCCACAAGTGGGCCTTAGGCTTCCCAGTCCGACACTTAGGACGACCATTGCATACCTCCAAACCATCCCGATTTAAACAGGACAGTCCCAATTCTGAGACTGTGTTGGGCTGTCCCGGACAGGCTGTTCTGTGACCCAGTCACTCCCCCCCGACCTCTCCAGTCATATTTCCCCCACTCTGACCCCCAAGCTACTGTTTTACTCTGCCTTTGACCCCCAGTCACTGTCTCCCTCCACGCTCAACCCTCCAGTCACTGTCTTCCCCCATTCTGACCTCTCCAGTCACTGTCTCCCCCCTGCCCCACCACAGCCATGGACTTCCTCTGCCTTTAACTTCCCAGTCACTATCTCCACCCTCACACTGACCCCTCCAGTCACTGTCTCACCCTGCCTTTAACCCCCCATCACTGTCCCCACCCTAACCCCTCCAGACACTGTCTCACCCCAATCTGACTACTCACAGTCACTGTCCCCACCCTCTGATCAGCCCATCCATTGTTCCCCTATTCTGAACCCTCCAGTCACTGTCCAACCCACTCTGCCCCCCCCCCCCCAACCACTGTCTCCCTCACCTTTGACCCCCCCCCCCAGTCACTAGAAAAATATTAAAATATTGATATGGACGGCACTTACTTAAAAAGTGGTAAATGCTGTCTGTCAATATTTTTGTTGTTTTTCAGATATGTCTCTGGTCTGTTAGATGTGCACTTCTTTTATTATCTTTCTCCGGTGCTGCTTTAATCTATATATTTTTGACTCTCCCCCAAGTCACTGTCTTAGCCCAATCTGAATCCTCCAGCCACTATCCCCCCACCCCTACTCTGACCTCTCATGTCACTGTCTCCCCCACTCTAACACATCCACTGTCTCCCCCCCCTTTAAACACTTCAGTCACTGTCTTCCCCCACTCAGACCTACCCAGCCACTGTCTCCCTCTGTCACTGCTTCCTCCAGTCACTGTCTCCACCCGACCCCTCCCGACACTGTTTCCCTTTTGTTGTACCCTTGGGTCAATATCTTCCTCCATGCGGCTCCCTCTGGTGTCTTTCTACCAGCAACGTGAACCCACAGCCACTGTCTTCTCCCCACTCTGATGACCCCCTCAGCCACTCTCTTCCCCCCCTCTGACCTTTTCAGCTCCTGAGCTCCTGTTCCCCCTCTATGACCACTCCAGCTCCTGTCTCCCCCCCCCCCTCTTACCCCTCCAGCTACTGTCTTCCACCCACTATGACCTATCCATCTTCTTTCTCCCACACACTCTGTCCCCTGTAGTCACTCTCCCCCCACTCTAATCCCTCCAGCCTCTGTTTCCCCCCACTCAGACCCCTCCAGTCACTATTTGACCCCACTCAACCACCAGCCACTATCTTTCCCCCTTAGCCACCCAGTCACTGTTTCCCCCCCCCCGACCTCTCCAGTCATGTCTCCCCCCTCTGACCTCTCCAGTCATGTCTCCCCCCTTTGACCCTTCCAGTCATAGTATCCCCCCTCTGACACCTCCAGCTACTGTTTTCCACCCACTATGACCTCTCCATCCACTTTCTGCCACCCACTCTGTCCCCTGTAGTCACTCTCCGATCCCACTCTTTACCCTCCAGCCTCTGTTTCCCCCCACTCTGTACCCTCCAGTCACTGTTTAACCCCACTCTGAACCCTCAAGTCACTGTTTGACCCCACTCAACCTCCAGCCACTGTCTTTCCCCATTAGCCACCCAGTCACTGTCTCCCCCCTGACCTCTCCAGTCATGCCTCCCCCACTCTGACCCCAAAGCTACGGTTTTACTCTGCCTTTGACCCCCAGTCAATGTCCCCACCCTAATCCCTCATAACATTGTCTCATCCCAATCTGACTACTCAAGCTACTGTCTTCCCCCACTCTGACTCCTCCAGTCAATGTCTCCCTCCACTTTTGACCTCTCCGGTCACTGTCCCTCCTGACCCCTCCAGCCACTGTCTCACCCCACACTGTCTCCTCCCACTCTACCCCACCAGCCACTGTCTTCCCCCTTTAACCCTTTCAGTCACTGTCCCCCCCCTCTGATCAACCCAACCACTGTCCCCCCCCATTCTGAACCCTCCAGTCACTGTCTACCTCACTCTGACCCCCCCCAACCACTGTCTCCCTTCGCCTTTGACACCCCCTCCCCCCGTCACTACAAAAATATTAAAATATTCATATGGACAGTGCTTACTTAAAAAGTGGTAAGTGCTGTCTATCAATATTTTAGTTGTTTTCAGATCTGTCTCTGGTCTGTTAGACGTGCACTTCTTTTATTATTTTTCTCCTGTGCTGCTTTATTCTTTATATTTTTGACTCTCCCCCCAGTCACTGTCTTACCCCAATCTGACTCCTCCAGCCACTGTCTTCCTCCACTCTGACCTCTCATGTCACAGTCTCCCTCCACCTTTGAACCCCCTCAGTCACGGTCTCCCCCCCTTTAAACCCCTCAGTTACAGTCTCCTCTGAACCCCACAACCACTGTCTTCCCCCACCCTGACCCCTCCAGTCACTATCTTCCCCCCTCTGACCCCTCCAGTCACTATCTTCCCCCTCTGACCCCTCCAGTCACTATCTTCCCCCACTCTGACCCCTTCAGCCACTGTCTTCCCCCACTCTGACCTCCCCAGCCACTGTCTTCCTCTGCCTTTGATTCTACCAGTCACTGTCTGCCCCAACCCCGTCAGCCACTGTTTCCTTCTTGTTTGACCCCTTGAGTCACCGTCTTCCTCCACTCTGATCCCTCCAGTCACTTTCTCCCCTCACTCTGACCCCACAGCCACTGTTTTCTCCCCACTCTGACAACCCACTCAGTCACAGTCTCCCCCTCACTCTGACCCCTCCAATCACGGTCTCTCTTACTCGTGACCGATCCAAACACTGTATCCCCCCATTCTGACCTCCCCAGCCACGGTCTCCCTTCGTCTCTGGTTCCTTTAGTCACTGTCTCCCTCCGGTCCCACCAGCCACTGTTTCCCTCTTGTTTGAGCCCTTCGATCACTGTCATCTTCTACGCTGATCCCTCTGGTCACTGCCTCCCCCCACTCTGACCCCACAGCCACTGTCTTCTCCCCACTCTGATTACCCACTCAGTTACTGTCTCCCCCTTCACTCTCACCCACTCCAATCATGGTCTCTCTTACTTGTGACCATTCCAAACACGGTCTCCCCCACTCCATCCCCTCTAGCCACTGTCTTCCTCTTACTCTATCCCCTCCAGTCACTATCTTCCCTCACTCTGACCCCTCCAGCCACTGTTTACTTCCCTTCTTAACTTTTCAGTCACTGTCTCAGTTTTTTTTACTATTTTATTCCAATGTAAGTAGTGGAGGTGTCTGACAGACGCCTCTTCATTACTATTGTGGTGGCTTTTTATTAGCCAGCGGTATTTCTTGCCACCCCCTGTCACTTGTTATCCAGTACCCAATGCACCAGGGGTACGCCAGGTTACTGTCAGAAGCAAACCCTCTTCTGTGACTGCCTACTTCTAGGGCAGCTATTTTTAGGTTGAAAAGAGCCCAAATGGACCTTCCTTTTGTGAAAGAATCAGGCTGAAAAGGGTTTGATTTCCCTTCGTGGGTATAAAAAAAAAAAGGGGGGGCCTCATTCTTTTTTTTTAAGTTTTTTTTTTTTTTTTAAGTGATTGATAAAAAAAAATGTGGGTCTTTCCCCTTTTTTCATAAAAACCCAAGGGAAAAACGACTGGTGCGGGTATACTACAGTTAAAGGGGTTTTGGGTTTTCCTTCTCACTTAAAAAACGAGTCTCCCCTTCCCCAGAACAAAAAGTCACTTTTGAAAATAACCGACTTTCCCAATATCCTTGTGCTTTTTTATAAGGTAAGGCTTCCTCCCCGCCATCTTTTTTTTTACTCTTCCTGTCCCACCACTTTGTCACCGTAATCATTGTATTACACATTATTTCTCAAAAATTCGGTCTAATCATATTTCACACACCACACACATATATATAATATAAAAATTTAAGCTCAGCTTTTCTCACTCTTTTGCTCTACTCGTTTAAACCCAAATTTCAGGGTTTCCCTTTCAAGGAAGTAGAACAAAGCAATTTTTTGTATTGCAAATCGTTTTAGATTCCATCTATAAATCACGTCGAATTTTAATTACATTTCAGGCTGTTAAAAGGGGTTTTCCCCCCTTGACTTTTTTACACTCTTGCTTGCCAAAAGGGAGCTTCAGGGTTCCCCTTCCCGTTCAGACTGGGACTTCTACAGCAGTGACTGCATTTTTAACTTTGCAATTCGTAGAAGCCTTTTAAGGACATTGGGGAGGGGGGGGGTTTTAAAGCAGGGGTTAAGGGTAGAGAGCGTTAAAAGTTAGTTTTTCGTAAGAAAAATAAACAAACTCACATTGTGATAAAACACAGTGGAAATGATGTCACAATCCTGGGCCCGGACTGCAAGCAAGAGAGGTGTCGGGGAGCTAATGAACCTTTGTTTAAAACAAAATAAAAACGCAAGGGGTGATTCACCATCCTTCCATCCCGCCAGGGCTGCTAGAGTAAAGAAGTATTTTTATCCTAGGGAAAACCCTTCCCTTAAAAAATGAGTAAACTTATCTATTTAAAAGGGAAACAAAATCAGAACAGCAGTATATTTGAAACTGGTCTTTATTTGACTTTACCTAAATGTTTAAATCAAAACAATGTAATGGGAATAACCCTCTATGTCAGGGACAATAATTTACTTGTCTCTAAATTTTGGGCAAGGTTAAATGAGGTTTCCCTTATCAAACTGTTACTTTGTATGCACTGGGTATCCTAAAAGTGCATGGGTTTGGGGTCTGCCCGTATCCTTGCTGTGCCTGTATCACGGTTTACAATAGTTTATTTCAAAAAACATTTGAATTCTTTAAGATGAGTGATCTAATAATTATTTTTCTTAAACTTTAAGCAAAAACTTTTAGAAGTATATTTAATATAGTTTGTGCTTAATGTAATGGAAGCATGGATTTAATTACTTAAGTCATGATTCAATTTAATTTGTTGATTATTTTACAGTGCAGACCTCTGACAATTCTCGCTGTTGCTCCGTCTCGCCTGCCTCGGCCTTTGCCATTGCTACAGCCGCTGCTGGGCATGGGAGCCCACCAGGTGAGACCCGGAAACTGATGCAACATAAGCGCAGTATCAATATCACTTTAATACGTACGTAAAAGTGGAAGCCGTGAAAAGGGGCCTGTATTTTAGGAAATCATTATGTGCTAGCTCCATTAAACATTGAAGTGATTTTTTTTACTATATAAGCTATAGGGGTATTGTTTTCCATAGAGCTAAGTTGCATTAGGAAGTTTTATGGGCCAGTTAGTGCTCTCTGGGAAAAATAGTATGTACGTTATGTTTACACCGGTAGAACAAAAGCCTTCTTCTGTGCCACTTATATGAGGCAGCTTCTCTGTTGTCCATATTGGCTGTTATGCTTTCAAAGTGCCAAAAATTTTTCATGCCAAAAAACGAACACTTTTGAAAGTTCATTGGTGGAAGAAAGATCTTTTGACCAACTACCAGAAGATAATTTCAAATATGGCAACTCCTTTTCAGATGAGGTCAGGCTGTCACTGGTTAGCTAGAACAGTTGTTTGCTGTTAAGTAACTTTTTATTGTCTTTTTTTTTTTTTTTTGTAAAGGTAAAGGGCAAATTGAACTTTATTTTTTTTTTTTATACTTTTAAACATTATTTATTTTTTACTTGTACATTGAGTCCCCATAGCCAAGACAAAATCTCCTCCAAAGGGAAGATTCACTCATTTAAAAAAAAAAAAAAAAAAAAAGCTGTTTTGGGATTCTTGCCTGCCCACGTATGATAGGGTTACGGTTGATAGGGGGCCCTTTTAATAGCTCTTGGGGCAAACCTTTTCTTTTTGTTCAGAGTGCCAGGCTGGCATAAAGAGTCCCATAAGCCAGACAATGATTCTTTGAAAATGTGAATGTAAATTTGGCAGTCTAACTTCTCCTCGTGCTCGATTTCAGAAAGAAAATGTGTTCTTTAACCCCTTTAACCGAACGCCTTAAAAATGTTAATGACCAAACATTTTTTTTAGTTTTGGCCCCCTTGCTTTTTAAAAATTTTAACTTTTTTTTTTTCAATGCGCAGGTGGATAGGCCTCGTTTTATTTGGGACAAGTTGTACTTTATAAAGGGGAAAAGTTCAAGACATTTTAAAAATTTCATATTTTTTTTTTTTTACAAAATTTTTTTTGTTTTTTTTAATTTTTTTTTTTCACCATTTACTTTTTACAATTTAAAAACTTTTTAGATTTAAACTACGGTTATTACGGTCGTGGGGATACCCAAAAATTGTAGGTTTATTTTTGTTGTAATTTTTTACAATTTTTTTTTATTTAAAAATTTATTTTTTTTTTATTATTTATTTTTTTTTATTTTTTTTTACACTTTTTTTAAATAGTTTTATTTTTTACTTTTTTTTTTCTCCCTGAAGGGGGAAAATGTTTAACTTTTTTTTTTTTTTTTTTTTTTTTTACCCCTTTATTTATTAGCATATCATAATGCTAATACATGCTAAACTGGTCATCGACAAGATGTTAGGACAGAACAGGGCGTCCTAATCATGGCTTCATACAAGAAACCGGGGCCACGCTAGGTCCCCCGGGCACTGGCAGCCCCTCCCCGAGCTCTTCGGGTCCCGGGGGGTTTCCCACACCACAAGCAGGGATCCCTTTGATTGCGCTGCGGAAAAGCACCGCCGCAATCAAAGGGTTAAAGCATCGGGTTCGGAGTTTCCCCCGCCCCCCATGCCCCAGGGCCCTGCTCTGGGATAGGGCTGTGTAGTTCACCACGATCCCCGAGCTGCGGCGCCGGGGCCGCAAACCCCCGTGTCTCAGCGACGCAAAAGACGTCGCTGCAGATAAGACCCCCCCCCGCCGCCGCAAAAGGGGGTGCGCGGTCGTTAAGGGGGTTAAACGGCGCTTTTTTCCCCTTTCCCTTAAAACCTGTGGGGTGCTTTGGGGTGGGGGGTGCTTTGCCCACTAGCCTCATCAGCGGCTGCAGCTGGAGCCTGTATCACGGCTCTAGGGACCTCCCCATTACTGCGGTGTGGCAAGGGGGTTTTGGTTCCCCCTTGGGGGGGCTGGGCCCATTTGCTGTGACCCTGTACTACACAATATCACACACATTTTTTATATAATAAATATATATATATAAAAAATATATATATAATATAATTAAATTTTATATATTATATATAATATAATATATATTGTACTGCTTCACATGCGTTCACCCATCCGGGGCCGTCCTGGGGTTCCTTAGCTCCGGATCGCCGTTTTGTAAAAAATTTGCAGGCTGACCAGCACGGGTTTGTTTAAGCCTGGATTCCACCAGCTTTATTTTTCACACAGAAAACGTTACATACAAAAATAAATCCTAGACCGTCAAAGCCACTAACTAAACAAACCATTAGAACCCCTCTTTCTCTTAACTGGACCTCCCCGTCCAGACAAACATTTATCATATATTCAAAATTTTTCCTGAAGCCGGGGGGAAAAGAGCCCTCCCCTTGCTGCTCCACTCGGGTAAAAACCAAACCCCCCCCATTACCTGGAGGGCAGCTTTTAATAGGTCCCAGGAAATGTTCCAAACCCCGCCCTGGAACGTTGGGACGGCACCCACCCCCGCTATCGCCGTCCCTGAAAAGAAAACCCTTACTACCGCATTGCAGCCATGTAGTACCTGGTCATAACCAAGTTACTGACACCAAATATTCCTTCCCCCCCAAAAACCCAGTTTTTGGTGCACGCGCACCCGGGTATACTTGATCCCCCTTTTGGGGAAAACAGCGACGCCTCTGTCGCTTCCAAAATAACAACATACATACATACCACATATAACACACATATATATATAAAATAAAATAAAATTTATAATAAAATATATATTTTATATATTAAATATATAAAAATATATAAATATAATATATATATATTATAAAATTAAAAAACACACATTTAACACATAAACACATACATAATAACAACCATAACACACAAATATATACACACAAATATAAAAACACACACACACAAAAATATATTAAAATATATAAAAATCTAAATAAAACATCATAAAAAAATTTTGGGCCCCCTAAAAACTAAATCATTTTGATTTCAATTTGATATATCTAATAACTGATGCCCACAGTAATATTTCCGATTGAAATATTTTTTAAATTGTACAAACAAAATTAAATATTTTTTATTAGATATACAAATTGAAATGGCTGTTCAAACACCCAAATTTAGAACTAAAAATGTTTTAATTAATAGGGGTCCCAAACTTTTCATAGCGTGTAAATAATATAAAAATATAAAATAATAATATACAAATAAAAACACACACACACCACATATATACCGTATATCTCGAGAAAGCCGAGGCACCTTTTTTCCACAAAAACCGGGAAAGCTTTTTGACTCGATTTAAAACCTGGGGTGGAAATGCACGGCTAGGGAATTTTAAAAAAAAAAAATAATACCAATAAAATTTACAAGGCGGGTATGGGCAGAAAATTTGCCCCATAGGTAATATAGGGCTGGATACATTTAAGCCCCCCCATAGGCAGATATAGGCAGCTAAGTCCCCCATAGGCAGGTTATAGCTGGAAAAGGTCGTAAGGCGGGTATAGGTCCCCCTGGGCAAGTTATGGCAGGTATAGTTCTTTAAGCAGTTATAGGTCCCCCTAGGCAGGCTATGGGCAGGTGTTGTCACCCTAGGCGGGGCAAAAACAGGGTATAGGCGGGAAAAGTCCCTAGTAGGCTTTTCAGCTATAGGTCCTATAGGAGCTTAGCAGGTATAGGCAGCTATAGGTCCAAAGGGAGGCTGTAGGCGGGGTATAGGTCCTATATAGGCTTAGGCAGGTAAAATATAGTCCATATAGGCTGAGCGTAAGGTCCTAAGGGTAGGCTGAGGCAGCTATAGCCTATAGGTGGCTTTGGCAGTATAGGTCCTATAGGTAGCTGGGGCAGGGATATAGGCAGCTATAGGTCCTATAGTAGCTGTAGGATATAGTCCATAGTAGGCTTAGGCAGGGTATAGTCACCTATAGGTACCTATACAGAAGGCAAAGGCAGGTTATAAAAACAATACAAAAACCACTTACCTGGCTCCCCATCTGCTCCGTCCCCTCGCACTATGCCGCCACCCCTAGTCCCCGCGCCGCCGCTATACGCCGCCGCCGCCGATCGTTAGGGTCCTAAGCCGCTACCAGTCGCTAAGCTATCGGCTTAGCGGCTTAGGACCTTGGCGACGGCAGCGTTGGAGGGACTAACTGTATGTGCGTCCGCCGGACGCACATACAGTTAGATGCTTCAGCGGAGCAAGAGAGCTCCGCGGAGTAATCTGTGGCCGCACAGGATGTGCACAGCCCAGGGCGGCGTGCGCGTCATCACGCTGCTCCCGCGCGCGGCCTGGTGACGTCACGCCGCTGAAGAAAAGACCGGGAGCACCGACACGACAAGCGACAGCGGCGGGAGCGAGGTCAGGTAAGTGCTGTCAGGGTATTACTTTTAATTAGCGCGATTCATGCTGGGGGTCTATTATCTACTGTTTTAATGTGCAGGAGGGGGCTGTTATCTATGTTATATGTGCAGAGGGGGGCTGTTATCTATTGTTATATGTGCAGAGGGGGGCTGTTATCTATTGTTATATGTGCAGGGAGGGGGCTGTTATCTATTGTTATATGTTCAGGGAGGGGGGCTGTTATCTACTGTATATGTGCAGGGAGGGGGTTTCATGTATTATCTATTGATTATATATGTGCAGGGAGGGGCTATTATCTAACAATTTATATATGTATGCAGGAAGGGGGGGCTCATATCTAACTATTGTTATAATGTGCAGGAGGGGGCTATTATCTATTATATAACGTAGTCAGGAGGGGGCTATTATCTACTTATATACGTGCAGGAGAGCTATAATCTACCTACATATGTGCGTGGGCCTATAACTACTAAATATACACGTGCTGTGGGGCCTATAAACTACCTATCTACCTGCTGTGGGGCCTATAAACTACCTATCTACCTGCTGTGGGGCCTAAACCTGCCTATATAGTCTGCTGGGGTACTTAAACCTGTCTATATACCTGCTGGGGGACCTAACCTGTCCTATATACCTGCTGGGGGACCTAAACCTGCTATATACCTGCTGGGGACCTAAACCTGGCTATATACCTGCTGGGGGACCAAACCTGTTATATACCTGCTGGGGGACCTAAACCTGCCTATATACCTACTGGGGGACCTAAACCTGCCTATATACCTACTGGGGGACCTAAACCTGCCTATATACCTACTGGGGGATCCATAACTTACCTATATACCTACTGGGGATCCATAAACCTGCCTATATACCTGCTGGGGGACATATAAACCTACACACCTACCTACTGGGAGATATATAAAGTATATAACCACCTACTAGAGGACAATAACTTACTGGGGGACCCTATTACCTTCACTGGGGACACATAATTTACTGCGGGGGAAGTCCAAACATCTTTAAAACCGTTTGTAAAGGCCTCAGCTAAATTCAGTTGATAAGATTAGAAATCGCTCTGCGACCCCAGGGGTTGTTAAGCCATTTTTTATGGCCTCAAGTCTTGTTAAGACCTGCAATCGACTCCGGGACACTCCCCTGTCCGGCTTCCCGCCGCTCCCGGGTCTTCTGGGAAAAGGCGGGTGTATCAACATCTGCGCATGCAGCGTAAACCCCCCCGCTGCCTGTCCCGGGAAACCCCGGGACGGCAGCGGTTTGGGGCCCCCGATCCACTGCGGACAGGGACGCTCGCTCTCTGCTCCCAGGGTACCTCTTTCACCTGTGTGCGCTCCGGAGATCGCACACAGGGGGGGAGCGCTGACAGCCCCGGCCATCACAGCGCCGGAGGGTCACGTACTCGGCCCTTTACTATATGGGTCCCTAAGGAATCCAAAACTGAACGCCCCCGTCGGCGCACGGGGCCCCTCGCAGCCCTGAGCCCGACAGGACTCAGAAAAAGCCGAAGGAATTTTTTCACCATTTTTGTGCTAAAAACTCGGGTTAAACTCGAAATGTAATTGGGGTTTATATAAAAATAATATATATAAAATAAAAAACACCCCCCGGCCACTTTATTAGGACCCATCAGAAACGGGTTGGCCCCCCCTTTTTGCCTTCAAACTGCTAAATTTTCTTCGGGCAAGATTCAAAAGGTGTTGCAACGATGCTCAATTGGACCAAGGGGCCCAAAGAGTCCCAAGAAATATTCCCCACCCCCTGACACCACCACCACCAGCCTGAACCTTGAACAAGGCGATGACCATGCTTTCATTTTTGACCCAAATTCGACCTACCATCCGAATGTCGCACAGAAATCGAGACTCACAACCAGGCCAACTTTTTTTCCAATTTTTCTCTGTCCAATTTCGATGATTTGGGGAAAATTGGACCTCATTTTCCTGTTCTTAGCTAAAGGAGGGCACCCCGGTTTTGGGCTCTCTGCTTTGCCATCGCCTAAAAGTTCCCGATTTTCTTTCCGAGATGCCTTCGCCTACCTTGGGTTTAACGGGGGGGCTATTTGAGTCACTGTTGCCTTCTATCAGCCGAACCATCTGCCATTCTCCTTTGACCTCTGGCATCAACAAGGGCTTTCCGCCCAAAAAGGACGCCGCTCACTGGATGTTTTTTTTTTTCGGACCATTCTCTGTAAACCTAGAGATGGTTGGCGTGAAAATCCCAGGAGATCCATTTCTGAATACTCAGACCAGCCCTTCGGGCCCAAAAACCCCTGCCACGTTAAAGGCACTAAAATCCCTTTCTTCCCCCTAGAGCTCTTTTTGAACTGCAGGAGATTTCTTACCATGTCACATCCCTAAATCCGATTTTCCGCCATGTATTGGCTGTTTAGAAATTAAGTGAAAACGAGCAGTTGGACGGTTTACCTAATAAAGGGCCGGTGAGTGTAAAAATATATAAAAATATAAAATATATATATAAAATAAACACCCCTAAGTGTGTGCCTGTGATGTGTATGGCTTTTGTAACAAGACTGGCCCCGTGCATGCTGGTACTTATAGTTCTAAAAGCTCTGTGGGACTACAAGTACCAGCAAAACCCAGATCAAAACTTTAAAGCTATGTAGTTTTATGCTGGTACTTTAAGTCCCCCACAGCTGTAAACATAAATACCAGCATGCACAAGGGCCAGAAGTACAAACCATACCACACAGACTCACACCATAGGGTTTTTATGTTACATACGAGATACATTTTATTTAAAAACAAAGTGTGCTAGAGTTACACTACTGTAAAACACTACAGGGGCTGCAGCAGTTTCAGCTGTGCTTCTCTTGATGCACAGTGAAGGTTTTCCCCCCGGGGGGTGCCCTCCCCCTCCCTTCCTTTTTCTCTTCAGCCCGCACCCCGTGCACGAGCTTTGCCGGCGCTGCTGCATGGGGCCCGTTTGATTCAAGGGGGGACAACTGTGTGGCGGGGAGGGCCGTGGGCCCCCCGCTCAGGGGCGCGGTCGCAATTGCGACACTTGCGACCCCTGTAGCTACGCCACTGCCCTCTGATGTGAGCATCATGACATTGCAAGGCTTCTGTGCATCCATGTCACATATCTGTTGTACCCACAAGCCTCTCTGTGTATGGGTGTCCCATATGTGTCAAAGCTGGAAGTTAAAGGGGTTGTCTCACTACAAGGATTGCTTTTTATGTTAAAGATCTTGTAAAAACAATTCACTTTGCAATATGTGTCCATTAACAGTTTCCTATCTGTTCTGAGATATCCCCTCTTGTATGGGCTGCATTAGCTCCCCAGGTTACTATAGCTACAGACCTGTTTGATCTCTCATGATAGGCTGCCAGCACTGGTTGCTATAGCTACAGACCTGGCTTCTACTGCAGCCTAGTAGATACCAGTAAACACGCCCCTGAATTCAAAATGAAACCAAGAAAACAGGACTGAGGTAAGATGAATCAATTTAGTGAGACAACCCCATTAAGGATTTGCCTATGTACAGGCTTCAATGGTATTCAGTTTAGTAGGGGAAGGGTGTCTTAAGGGCAATAAACATTCATATTATAAAGCCCTTGAAGACTAATAGGGCTATATACAGAAGAGGTTAAATCCCAAACTCCCAGAAGAACCCTTTTTTAGATTCACAGGGATCAAAATCACTGATAAGAATTAAAGGGGTTGTCTCGCTACAATGATTGGGTTTTAATTAAAAGACCTTTAAAAAACAAGCAGCTTTGCAATATATGTTCATTACAAATGTCCTACTGATTTTGAGTTATCCCGTTAGTATTTAGTGAAATCAGCTCCTCAAATCTCTATAGCAGCTGACCTGTTGATCTTTATCTCACTGGCTGTCAGGTCTGATGACTCATCTGCTTCTGAATACAGGTCTGAGCAAAGAGCCCCTCCCGCACAGTATGTGATGCTTCTGTAGTGGAGAGAGGGGGAGGGGTCTGTCTTCTGTGTAGCTGTGCTGCCTGGATTAACCCTGTGTGTGCCTGCTTCCTCCTGCTCTCTACACAGTTTTGAGGAGAGCAGAGGCTGATCTGTAGTCAGAAAATGTGACAGCAGTGACCCTGTGTGTTACTATAATCATGATGTGTCTGATGAGCTCTGACTATTCTAATAGAACAGATCAGGGGGGCATGTGAACTTTTCATATCTCTCCCTGCTCTGCTGTACTAGTGACACATTGTGATTATAGTAACTCACTTCACAGCTGCCCTGTGTCTGTTCTGACAGGGTTTGTTTGTTGCTTGAGATGTCCTTGGAGATTTGTATGCTAAGCAGGGGGTATAGGACCACTTGCATCCCCCCTGCTCTGCTATTAGCATACACAGCTTCACAGAACTTTCCACATTCACAGATCAGCCCTCTCTCTGCTGTCTTCGTGGAGCTGACAGTGCAGCTGATCCAGGAGCCTGCAGCAGACCTAGGCAGGCACACACACGGTTAACTCTGGAAGCAAACCCCCTTGCCCTGCTGTATAGAAGTTATGGAGGAGAGCTATCTGTGTGCTGAGGAGAGGGGGGAAAAGGGAGGAGAAGAGGCAGACAAGAAGCACGGCCCTGAATTAAAAAATGCTTTGCTGCCAGAAGCATTGAAGTGGGCTGAAAGCTTGTAATGAGACAACTCCTTTAACTATTGAATAACTTAACCGTGCACATGTATTGAGTTTTAGACTTTTAGGGGGACATGTATAAAGATCGGCGCGTCGAAGCGCCTGTTTTCACGGGTTTTTCCATGAAAACTGCGCCTGATATATGTCAGCGCCGAACTGCGCTCATTCCTGCGGGACAAACTTCGACGCCTCTGACAGACAGACCACATTGAAATTGATCTGCCTGTCGGAGGTTTAATGCGCCTCACTTTGCCGACCCGCATTGATACATGTGTCAGTGTTTTCAAATGTGGTGCGTCCCGCCACAGAACGCCCACAGCACGCCCTTGTGTTAGGTGCATTAGAAATAGGCGAAGCTTTCGCCTAATGTGCCTAACACATAGGGGAGGTGTGTCCGACAGCGGAGCCGGCACAGAGAGGCGCATTATACGCCAGAAAATCGGCGAAAACGCCAATCATACATGTCCACCTTAGTCTTCCATTCATGGTAAAAGATAACTTCAGAGGTCTGTTTCCAGTGCATTCTAGGAGCTCAGGTGACCATACACATTTGATGAACAATCAATGGTTTTTTAGGCACAGCCATATTGGCTGTTACAGTCTTTCAGATTGACCACTTATGTTCAGTAAGCCAGGAGACGATCAGACAGTCTTTCCTGAAGCTTCATTCATAGATAAGAGATCTTTCATGGAAGAAAGATGTTATGTCAAACGATCAGAAGAAAGTTTAATTGTGAAAAAAATAGCTTTGGTTGAAATTGGCCATTTTCAACAATTTTAATTTGTATGGGCACCTAAGACTAGGTTCACATCTGCATCAGAAGTTCTGTTTGGAGCTTGCATTGCAGAGAAGGCACCAGACCAGTTTCATGATAGACACCAACAGCACCTCACCTATTGACTACGATGGAGTAAGTCTGGTTTCCGTCTGTCATTTTAACGGATTCTGTGATAAAGGCTCTAAACGGAACCTACAACACAGATGTGAACCTTGGAAGCTGCTGTCAGTTTCCAAGGGCAACCTGCTAAATTTTAGATGATGTTGTGTGTGTTAATGGGGAAAACCTCATGAAAAGGGTACAAAAACAATAAAGCATTTGCACAAGTTTATGTAGATTAATAGAAAATTAATTAGAAAATACTGATTTAATCTTTTTTTATTCATTTTTTTCCCTGCTACTTTTGTCACATTCATGCATTAACTGAGCACAATGCAATCTTCTTAAACCTATGTAGCGGATGTCTTCACAGATGTGTGCTTTTACACAATACAAACTTCATAATTGTTCTTGTGACAGATGATCTGTAAGAAATTTAAATATGTATCATAAAGAAAGACATGGCATACATCTCTGTCATGTGAATAACGGTCAATAAATCAGAACATGGGCTGTAACACAGAGGTGAAGGAAGGCTAACACTCTGGCACTGACTGATAACATGTGCACTGATGGATTGCTGTTGTCTATGTCAAAGAATCCAGACATAAAGGCTTGTGCCATTATCCAGTGTGTGATTTCCTTCAATGGTCCATTGCCTGTGGCAAGCTTAGATTGCTGCAAATATATTGCAAAGTTACAACATATAGCAATGCTTTTTTGTATTCTTCATGGCTTTCTTCTTATAGAAAAACATGTAGCATTACTTAAAAGTCTTCCCTAAGGTTTGGTTACATAGAAGGCAGAGATTGATATAAATGTATATTAAGGGTGGGGGGATTAAAGGAAATGTCCAACTAGAAAATCCCTCTTATTCTAGGCAACTCATTATTTAGCAGCTATTGTGCGTTTTTGAAACGCGGATATTGATTTTACAACCATTTACTCCTATTCACTGAATTGGTTTGGGTCCCATCAGTCTGAAGCCATTGATCAGACTTTTATGGAGTATCAAATTCATCTGTCTAAATGTTAAAACATAGAAAACCTCCTTGAATAAAGAATTTTATTCAGACTCTACTTTCTACTTTCTGTTTAGGTCACCAAGTTTATTCAAACTGAATTACAGTGTTCCAGATTTTTACGAAACAGGTTATAGGACTAGACAGAGTGTCACAAGGCCTACCTGAAGCCAATGGTGAATCCCTTTGCGGCACATGGATTAGGCATGCAGCTATACCAAGGATCGGATACTACGGAGCCCATTTCCTTTCATCCATGGAGTGGGGGCACCCTTTTCTGGGAGACTCTTCCAATGTTTAGGAAGAGTAAAAGGGGTTTTCTTGCTAAGAAGATCATTTCTCTAATGATGGGGAAAGTAAAAATAAGCACTTTTGCAATTGGTTTGCATTACCTAAATAATTTAGTATAATAGATTTAAGCTAATCTGTGTGTTCTACACCTAAAACTGCAGCCTGAAGTCTGGCCATGTACCCTTTTCTGTGATTGGCTGACTGATATTTCATTCAGCCTGTTTGGACATGCCGCCTAAATGGGACACACCCCCTGTGCTGTGATTGGCTGTCTGCACTCTGTGTTTACTCCCCTCTGAGCTGTGTAACATGAAAGTGCAACCACTTTCTGTGGTGGGTGCTGGCTGTGTAACAAAAGCTGCCTGAGCTCCTCTATGCTCATATTCCAGCTCTGTGTGAAGGATCTGGGCAATTACTGAGTCTCTAGCTGCTAGATTCACTCCCCCAATATAACACAGCCTTATACACTGCTCCCCCCATATAACACAGCCTTATACAGTCTGTTTCCCTCTACCTCCTGCCTGATAACAGAGGGGGGAGCAGAGTGCATTCCTCACATTTTTTTCATCATTTCAGGCTGTGTGTATAAATGTTTACAGCAATACAGGTGTTCTGGTTACAAGGAGCTTGTGCATCCTGGGCGGGAGCTGACAGTTCTGCACACATGAGACAGAAACAGCTCAGATCTGCGAAAACCAGTGATGAAAAACCCCTTTCATCTAGGGTTCAGAATAGAAAAAGTTACCTTCCGCTCAGTCTGCCCTGGATTCTGTAGCTGCACCTGTGTATGGCCAGCTATAGGAAGCTCATGTGGTGTAATATTAGGACAGTATCTGGGTCACGTTATTATTAACCCTTTGTGAAGATGGTTATACTAAACTAATGGAGATTACATACAGTATTTTGAAGGTTTATCTATCCCATTTTAAATGGTGTGCTGCAATCTTTTCATGTTTATTAATATGGTACTAGTAAAAGTTATGTTTTAAATTTAACCTTATTTAGGGAATTTTTCAGTGATATTAGAAATTAAGCTAATTAATAGGTTATCTAAAAAAACCAGGACAACTATATATAGTCACCAAATTTATCAAACCACATGAGCCACTGTGATAAATCGGGCACATTTTTAGGCTAGGCCTACACTGCATTGGACAAAAAACTCACTGAAAACCAAATCCTAAAAATGTTCATAAAACTGAGTTTTTTGTCCACTGCCTGTCAATTGCTGCTGAAAAAAATGTCTCTCTTGGTGCGATTTGCGTTATTTTGCACATTTTTACGTGCTTTTTTTGCAGAAATGCAAAGCATTATATTTGCTATGGATTTCTGCAAAAAAACACGTCAAAAACGTGTCAAAAAACATCCGGCGCTTTACATAGACTCCAATAGTAAATTTTCTGCCCTGCTCAGTCGTTTTCTGAAAAATGTTTCAAAAAATGACTAGCAAATAAAAAGAGCAGCAAAATAAAAAAATGTTCTGTGGAGACAGAGCGTTTTTACTATTAAAGTCTGTGGGACCTCTTTTCAGTCGTTTTTTCAGCATTTTTTTAAAATGAAAAATGCTGAAAAAACTGACGTTTTTATGTGCAGTGGAGTCATAGGGCGACGTCAGAAAAGTGGCTTTTCCATGCCAGTTTTAGACTCATTAAATCAGTGTAAAGTACGCCAGAAAGTCCGATCCTTTCAAAAAACTGGCGTCAGGTATACCTTGCATAGAAAACTTAATGCGCCTAAGAAGGCTCATTGCACCTAAGAAGGCGTATAGCACAACTCCCAGCGCATAGCATATCATTGGTAGTATATGTAATGTGCCTATCGAAGTGCATTGCCCGACAGAGGCGCATAACATATGTAAGGCGCATTGCGCAACGGGGGCGCACAGCGCACCATTTTTAAGCGCATTACAAGGTGTCGTACCCTGCGTATAATGCGCCTAGTTGTGGTGTACGACAGTTCATTTACATCAAGAATATGGCGTCAAAAGTGGTTTTGACGCAAAATAGACAAAAAAACAGGCGTTGGCGTGTTGGAACATGTCGCCCATAGTCTTACACTGCCTGACTAAATTTCTGCTGTCTAACTTTTAAACAGCAATAATAAATATAGGCCATTGTTGTTATGAGAACAAGATCCAGTATACAGATATTATCACAAACATTTAAGCAGATCAGCTACTGATTAGCCCTCAGTTTTGTGTACCTAGTCACTTTCTGCACTTATTGTTAGCATGCAGTAAGTGAACATTGGAGGTGTTAGAGGAGCAGTTAGCTAGTTAGTTATGGGACGTAATCCCCAATTACCCTGCCGACATTTACCCATAGAATTGCTAGCGTGCGTTCCCTAGAATGCACCAAATTCCCCCCCTTCAGAGAAAGAATATTCATAATTCCAATGGGGTGGTAATGGCGATGCGTGAATTGGGGCCCTTGGGTGCTCTTTGTGCCCGCAAAATGCTGGGAAAAAGAAGAGGGGGGATAACTTTCATATGTAAATACATTAAACTCCTTCCATAAGATAACTGCTGTGTGTGTGAGCTTGAGGTGTAACATTCATTTCCTGGAACATGGTTTTGTCAATATAAATTTAATGGTGTAAGATAGTTCTCCTGTTATCGCTTATAAGCACTAGACCAAATGTTTGCACCAAGAAGAAAAGGAGCTGTTTACAACAAACACATTTGTTTTTTATCATTATTCATTGGCCTCGATGTTTTATACAGATTTTATAACTGCCATCTAGGGCAAGAAAAGCATAATTTCTGTCTACATCATCACACGTTGTAATTAGGATAATTGCAGTGAACTGCAAGACGTGCATTGTCTGGGAACTGTTTATATACATATCTTGAGAGGAGCAATGAGTAATCTGTTCAGGTGTGATGACATATAATCACTGTCAACTTCTGGCAAAGGTGGTAACAGAGTGGGGCATTTAATTGCTGCTTCTGTTACAGGAGCTAAGTGTATTTGTCTTGAAGAGCTTGGTTTACTCCCATGAGCCTGACTCTTTGTTTATGCTCTGACTTCTTGTTTCTAAAAAGTCTTTAGGTTAAAATAAACAAGAAGGAAAAAACATCTCTTGTCTGACTACTTGAAGTCTCATTTTTTTAATTTGCATACCATGTAATAGAACTTACTTCTAAACATTTAGTAGATATCCTGTTTCCCTGAAAATAAGACAGTGTCTTATATTAATTTTTGCGCCTAAAAACGAGCTATGACTTATTTTTTGGTGATGTCTTATTTTTCTATGAACAAGAATTCACATTTATTGTTGAGCAAAAAAAATCAACATGTATTAATATCACAAACATCAGCATACGCAGCCAAACTCTGAATTGCATAAAAAAAATGCACTGTCTTATTTTCGGGGGATGTCTTATTTTCGGGGAAACAGGACACTACAGGGCTGTATGTTTATATTATGACTGGGCACCCCCTCACTCCCCGGACACGATTGCAAATGGGGCCCAAACAGAACTACATTTGCTCTTTTGACTTCTCTGTGGTTACAGTAGCTATATTGCATTATTCATCAGTGGACAAATTACATAAACCTCAAAATGATGGCAATGAGAACCACAATTCATGCCAAAAAAACAGACCGTTGTATGCCTACATCGATGGGAAAGTTAAAAAAAAATTAATTTGTACTAGTGCATCTCAAAAAATTAGAATATCACTGAAAAGATAATTGATAATCAATAATTTAAGTCAAATAGAGAAACCCATATATTGTATGAATTACAAGGTTTAATATAATACATTTGTGAGCCCTATAACAATTAAAAAGATTTTCAATGATATTCTAATTTGATTCGAGATGAACTAGTATTATGGCAATGGATACAAATAATAATTAAAAAAACCCTTACCGACCTATGACATATGAGTACGTCATAGCACGGTAAGCGGCACTGAAGCGGGATTACAGTGCGATACAGCCGCCGGGTATTAGCTGCAATTACAGAGCCTAAATGAATGAAAAATGGTGCCGCGCACAGTTCTTCACTGTGATCGGGACATCAGTTGCCATGTTTTGAATTTCCCCACTTCCGGCCCCAGGCTGGAAGTGGGGAAACCGCCATATTGGTACACCCTAATGCATTGTCTATGCAATGCATTAGGCTGTATAAACGATTGCGCCCCCTAGTGGTGAAGCGCCCTGCGGGGGCTTAAGGTTATGGTATAAAAGATACGTTTTAAAGTGTAAAAAATTATAAAGTATTAAAAGTTCAAATCACCCCCATTTTGCCATTTTGCAAATAAAAAATACAATAATACAAAAATTACACATATTTGGTATCGCCACATCCGAAAAAGTCAGTTCTAGAAAAATATACCATCCTTTATCCCGTACCCTGAACATCGTAGAAGAAAAAAATTCCAAACGCCAAAATTGCGTTTTTTTGGTCATTTCACATCACATAAAGATTGGAATAAAAGTGATCAGAAACGTCATATGCATTCCAAAATGCTAGCAATAAAAAGTACACTTCAGCCCGCAAAAAATGCTGCCTCACTGACATCCGTAGATGTTAGTACAAAAATGTTATTGGTCGCACAAAATGGCGCCATGGCGCAAATTTCAAAAATTTAAAGTGTTTGGAATTTTTTTACGGTACCAAAAGATAAAGGAAACTGTACATGTTTGGTATTGCCGGAGGAGTATCAACCTGTAGAATACAGATAATACATAATTTTTTACTGAACAATGAACGCCATAAAAAAAACTTCCCGCAAACATGGCGTTAGTACGGTTTTTTTCACATTTTGCCCCACTTAGAATTTTTTTGCTGTTCCCCAGTATATTTTATGGTAATATGAATAACACCGTTAGAAAGTACATCTTGTCCCGCAAGATAAAAGCTGTCATACGTCTATGTAGGTGGAAAAATAAAAAAGTTATGGCTTTCAGAAGCCAAGGAGGAAATTTTTTTTTAGAGCCATATCATTATGACCATCCATCAAGAAGGAGTTAAAGGGGTATTCCCATGGGATAGGTGACAACTTGAGAATGATATTCATTAGAAATGCATTTAATTTAGAAGTGAAGGTTTTACCTCTGTTCACATAAGCGATGCTCTGATTTTTGATGGTAGAAATACATTTCTCTGCAGCATTATTGTTAAGGACCCACTATAAGTCCAACAGGACAGACCCATGAAACGTTTTTATGGTTCTGTTGACAACAAAAGGCATGACATGTGAACAGGGTTATAATATAGAATTAATTTACATAATCATTTTAGTTACAGAGTTGTAGTCCTCCTTTCATGCCCTGCTGGTTCAGTGTCTACACAGGAGCTGTGCGTTGTAATCTTAGAATGTGCCAGTCGTCTTCCAGACTCCCATCTCTTTTTTTTTTTCCCTCTTGCTATTTTTTTTTTTCAATTCTTTGCCTTGCTGTTCCAGCAGCCACTTCCAGTGATGAAAATTATTCTGATTATCACCTTACCAAGACATAGGTGACTGACCCATTATGGCCAAATCATAGATGTAGTCAAGCAGCATTACTATACGTTATTCTTCATTAAAGGAAAAAAGGATGCACTGTTTCCATGTTCCCAAATCCAAGGGATCAAAAAATACTAGTAATAACAATAATGGGATGGTGAAAAAAAACTTTTATTCCTCCATAAATTGTGCAACATTTCAACCCCAGTTGGTAATGCCTTAGTTTGATTTTTCTAAGGTGCTATATGGGATAGTTTTAAGGAATGTTATCCTGACCCCTTCAAATATGTCTTGCGATCCAGGTTTATTTTCCTTGTGTAGGCTACAAGAAGCCTGGGGGGAGACTGATACGAGAACTAAACCCATTATTATTATTATTTTTTATTTATTTTGGACCGCCCTTAGTTCCAGAGCACTGTACATTTAAAAGGGAGTTACATAACATATATACATAAACATAATGTACATAACATACTGTATGTCGAGCAAGTACAATGGTGATGATAAATAACTAACACCTGGTACAGAGGGAGAGATGGGTCTGCCCGTGAGGGCTTAGGGTATGTTCACATGGCTTATTTTGGGACGCATTTCACCACGTATTGAGAGCGTACTGCGCTCTAATGCGAGCGAAATGCACCCCAATCATTACGTTAATCCACAGTTCTCATAGAGAACTATGGATTATGCCTCCTCTCCCCAGGCGTACAATACGATCCTTTTGTACACATGTCATTTATTCGCGGTGCTTTCGCGCCGCGAGTAATGCTTGTCTATGGGGCCGTCGCGGGAGTACGCGCTGATCAGCGTGACTCCCAGATCACCCGGCGTAATTGCGGGGAACATAGCCTTACAGTCTAGACGGCAGGTGGGAAGAGACAGAAGGTGAGGGCCAGACATGTTTGTAGGGTGGAGTAGTTACAATGGGGCTATTGTTGGTTATAGGCTCCTGAAGAGATGGATTTTCAGGTTGCTTTTGAGGCTAGTGAAAATGGAGGAGAGTCTGATGTGATGTCTGATGTGTTTTTCTATGGGAGCTGCTTTGGCATCCGGGCATCAGTTGTGATGCTTCACATAAGAAAAAATGCAGCATCTGTGCACAGAAGTTGTCAGTTGGGTCCCGCTGAGGCGACTGATATATGTGAACCCTACTGTAGACATCATCTTTGTATTTCTGTCCAAATGTGCTCTTGTCTTGCCTGTTATTGCCATGTTCTTGTTTGCGTTTTGTTACCAAAATATCCTATTGCCTTCAGCAACTGGGGAAATTAATTTTAAATCCCCATGCACCTTAGTTCAATTGCTCCTAGATCTGTCTTTATTGTGGATATAGCAGGCAATTCTCCTTTTAATTAAATTGAACACTCTGCAACCACTTTGCCTTCAAGACTGCAACATGAAATTGTGTTATTTGTACTGTGCCCCTAGATGGAAGTGTCTGAACACAGTCGCAGCATTTTGCTTAACAATCATTCTATGAATAGGCTTGTGTTAGACCTAACATTCTTGGAATGAATGCAGTGTTTTCCTTGCACTACATTAGATGTTATCTTTGACAATTTCTTTCTTTCCCTTCTCTCTGAAGGTTTTAACAATATGGAACGGATGTGCGACAAAGAGTTCATAATACGCAGGGCAGCTACAAACCGCGTATTGAATGTTCTTCGTCACTGGGTGTCAAAGCATGCACAGGTAATTACAAACTGATGTGTCTCGGGGAAGTGTCATGACACAGATTATCAGACCCAGACTTTAGGATGCTCGATTTAAAGTGTGTTCACACAATGCAGATGTGTTGCGGTTTGTATCCGCAGTATGTCAAGTTTCTATATTTATTAATTGCAGAACCACAATGTGATATTGACACTGCATTCAGGATTGGCTAAGTAATTTTATTGGTCACCCGCATGCAGATCTTGACCATATTGTAAATGGATTACCTGAATCGCCTGTGGTAGGGGCAGGGTAAGAAAGTGTTCTGTAGATCTTAGTGATTGTTGAAGCAATATATTAAACTAATCAAATACCATATGACAATATCTGCAGGTGGCAATATAATAGTAATCACAGATGGCAAAAACACTTTGTGACAGCACCATTTTTAGTGCTGCATAGCACACCTGAAACCCAACACATTGTGGGTCTTTACCCTTAGGGTATGTTCACACGGCGTAATTTCGGCACGCATTTCGCCGTGTATTTGTGTCTAGAGAACTTGGATTTTCACCTCCTCTCCCCCGCTCGCACAAAAAAGTCGAGATAAGTGGGCATTCAAGTAAAATTTAAAGTCAATGGGGCCGACGGGCTGCCGCCTCCTACCCCCCCCTCCCCCGGGAACGCCGATTAGTGCAAGTCCTGAAACACACAATGTCTGCGGCTGTACGTACGTGCCGCGTACATCGTGTGTACATACCCTTACTCTCCAGCCAGGCACTACACTTGGCCTAAGTGCCAGCATGGTGTGAGGTTTTGTGTGAGTGGCTCCATTGTAATTCTTGTTATCATTATTCCTTATCTGTTAGTGGTCAAGTATATTTTATTGTAACCACAACTGAGACAGGAAGGTAGTTTGTTATTTTGCCTGAAATCTTATCTTTCTTTTTTATCTTCTGATGAACTAATACATTTTGGGGGAAATGGGTGAAAAAAAACTTTTTGGGGCATGTTTTGGGCCTCCTGAGCGTGTTGTTTGTTTTTTTCTCCTCTTTAGTTGCTCACTTGGATTAGGGTATATCAGAGGTAGTTGTGATTGTCTATGACATCCCCTTTGGTCACCTATGATTTTTGGTTAATTATTTTGAACCTTTATATTGATATATATATATTTTTTTGATCATCATTAATTAAGAGATATGTCTTGGATACAATTGGTTTGCAGCATGGTATTTGGCTAATTCTTATCTGATTAATCTACTGACCACCACAGCCAACAAATTGGCCCATAAAACATATAACACTGTAACAATATGGAGCCAGCATTTGTCACTAGAATAATACTGCCCTATCTCAGGACACCAGCAGCTGGCCAGGTACATGCTGATTTAAATTCACAGATAGGAGTCTCATATTTTTATGAGATGCTTCCACCGCCCTCCTGCCATTGACTGCTTTCTCTTTATTACCAACTTCTGAGAAAGTTGTCAGAAGGTTGGTAAGAGGAAAAGACTGCCAGGTGTCTAAGTTGGCTATTAAAGGTGTCTAAGAATATGACTAATCATTCAAATAGATAAAGACAGTCTCAGAATTCAAGTAGCTTAAACACTGTTCATTTAGATGCTGGAACGAACCTGGAACATTCTTTAAAGTGGTTCTCCAGGACTATCTTTTTATTTGTTATAGGGCTCACAACTTTATTATTATGTTAAACTTTGTAATTCATAGTTATTAAAAAATATTTTCCTGTCCTACTGTGCAGAACCAAGGAAAGAGCTCTGTCCTCACATGCAAACCATGTGGTGTTTATTGTTTATGTGGTTTCAATAAATGTTTTGTCATCTCGTAGTTGGTTTAGTGTTCCTAAGCCAGGCTCAGGTCAGGAACTCGCCCTTGTAGTGGGCATGACCACAGCAGAGAATATATGGCAGCATTCACTCTTGCCAGCCTGTAGTTTGAAAGTAAATAGAAGTAATTACATTAGAGTAATTACAGGGAAGGGGGAAGTGTTTATCTCTGAGTCCTGCTGTTAGGACTTACTAACAGTAATGGGAGCAGAGGACAGCAGTTCAGAGCTTGGATTTGTGTACTACTGTCATGAAAGCGTTGAGTGCAGCTCTGTACAATAGTGATTCATGATAATGATGATAGCTAGGACTCATGACAGCAAGTACAGAGTTGGGGGGATTACACAATAATGTCAGCACATAAACCCTGGCAGTGTTAACTGTGGAGGGAAGTCCTAGATTGTAATGCAGTCTTGTAGTTGTAGGAAAGAGATGCTGGCGAAATAGTGACACTCACACAAGCAGGAAGTTTCACTGCAAAAAGTGGATCTTATGATAGATGAATAAGGAGGCAAAAGAAAAGAAAAACACATTAAGGTAGTGGAATATCTTTTTAATATAAATGCTGTTTATAGTGTTCTATGAAGTCTTTAAACTGCCGGATTACCCCTTAAAGCAAAAGGGCATTTGATCAAACAGGTTAATGGGATTTATGTAAGTAATTTATTTTCTGGTATTCTACTTTGACTGGTACCTACAATTATTTACTAGATAAGTTATGGATGATAAAATACTGGACATTCTTCTTTCCTTTAGAAAGTCCTCCACCTAAAGCAGGGCAGAAGCATTCCAATGAGGGCCACAAATTGAATTTCTGATAGTTCACAGTTAAATATAAAGACCCATTTGTCTTTCTTGATATAGTCTCTGTATCATTTGCTGGTCCTCAAGTGCAATGCAATGTCTATCCACAGCCTGAGAAATACCTTGTAATCTAGCTCACTAAGTAAATTAAAGGGGTTCTTTTCTTTGGAACATCCCTTCTGGTTAGAAGGTTCTCTTGACAATAACTATTAAATGTCCCCCTGCTAAAATTTCCAGGGACCAGACTGTAATCTGGGAAACCTGGCAATGAGTGTTTGGTTTCCCTGCAGCACCACCATGGGGGAAACGAAGCACTACACAGTTCCCATTTAATGTAATGGGTTGTCTATGTAATGCAGAACAGGACAGGTCCTCCAGAGAGACAGATGCTCTTTGAAACTGCTCTCCACTCTGGCCAAGAGATGATGGTCCTGAGGAGTGGATCCCCTGTCTTTTAACTTAACTTTGTCTAATATGGTGTATGGCAATGGGTTGTCTAAAATGGACAGCACCTTAAATTCCCAGATTATCATGAAGCCTGCTGTTGGTGAAATAGGTAACCCCCATGACCCTTTGTTTTAGCAACTGGTACTCCCACTCAAGTCTGCAGTCTCTTTACTTGAAGGGATGTATGTATGTTTATCTCTATTACATTCTGCCCCAGCTCTCATACTTGACTACATAATTGCACTATCACTTCTAATTGCACTGGGGATTCAGGGGTGAATACTAGAACTTCACTGCATATCAGGGAATGTATTTAGTGCATCCAAGGATGTGGAAAAGTTATGGCCCTCTGGGAACTGGAAGTCACTGTGTGAGCATCAGTCAAGCATGCAGTCAGTCTGATTAATTAGATGTGTATTACACTGCCTTGTGTCGGACAATGACAGTTTCCCTTTCTTTTTATTTGCTTTGTGATGCATTGAAACATTTTAAGTCCTGGAAGTTATAAGCTACTGTGTCACATCTCTTATCACGTTTGAGTGTTATTAATGTGACAGTGCCTCTTGGCTTTATATTCCTTTCAAGGATATTACATCTGCCTTCAATTGTGAATGTACTGTGCATGTACTAAAAACCAGAGCAGCTGCATCCAGAATAGCTACTTCACTTTTTTCCAGAAACCACAGACATTTAACGTGTATATATTATTTAGGTTTATTGCTTCTTTTATCTACCCAGTTCTAAATTTTGTTCTGAAAAATATTTTAATATACATCAAGCTACAAAAAAATTCCAGCAAGGCCTTCCTCAGTTAGGTCCCTTCACATGATAGTATCTTGTCTTTAATCACAATTAACCTGGTTGTCCGAGACTTTAACCCCTTAACGACAAGCCTCTAGTATCCTGAGCCATAATTGTTTTTATTTTCATTAACATAGCTGTATGAGGACTTGTTTTATGATATTTATATTTTTTAAGATTACAATGTAATGTGTCACATTATTAAAGAACCCCAAAAAATTCTTTGTGAGGTGGAATTAGAAAAAATGTAATTGCGCAAATTTTTGTGTTTTTTTTTTTTTTAAGTTCATTTATGGTATAAATAAGATCTTATTTTTATTCTGTGGCTAGGTGTACTTCTGTTAATACCAAATTTCTATAGCTTTTAGTACGCTTTAATGCTTTTTTAAAATAAAAAAATGCTTAATTTCCCTATTTTCTTGAGACCAATAACGTTTTATTTGTGACAATTTGGAGTGACTTTTTGACTATCTTTTTATTCCATTTCTTCTGGTAGGTGGGATGACCAAAATTAAGTTTTGAGGTTGTGTGTAAAAATAATAGCATGATATTGTATCAGACATATTCATTTTGTTTTTTCTTATGATAAACTGGTAGAGGTTTGTTTTAAAATACCTTTTCATTTTTCTTTAATACTTTAACCCCTTCCCAATGTTGGATCTACCTATACGTTCTGACCGGGAAGGTATTCCCGCAAATCAACATAAGGTTACATCCTGGACATGTGCAGGCTTACATGCAGAGCTTGCACAATTGTCGCATGGAATCAGGTATATATTACAGCTGGTGCCATGCTTTGTTGGCCACGACCGGAGCTCACTCCAGGCATGGTCAATTAACCCCTTAGTCGCTTCGGTCAATCGAGTCCGCGGCAGCTAAGGGGAAGACAGAAGGAGGGAGCTCTCTCTGTCTGTATCGGCACCACCTTCATGTGATCACAAGTGCCGATGCTCTCCCTAGGCTCTCCCATGCAGCCTATTACTGGCAGTCATGTGCCATACGTGCAAGAAGAGTCTGCTGAGGCCAGTGATTTCATATATTTTTTATTTATATTTTTTATGATGCCTTTTGCTTATGGGGTTTTTACAGTGGCACTGCAAGATCCCTGCGATGCTGTAATATGAAAGTGGTAATACTGCACAACACTCACCGGCCATTTATTGGGTACCCATGCGAAAAGGGGTTGGACCCCCTTTTGCCTTCAAAAATCCCTCAATTTTCGTGGCAAAATTTCCCAAAAAGGTGTTGCACGTGCTCAAATTGGTGCCAAGGGGCCCAAAGATTGCAAGAAAAACCCCCAACCATGACCCCCACCCCCACAGCCAACGTTGTAAAAGGCAGGATGGATCCTGCTTTCATGTTGTTGACGCCAAATTTGACCCTCCCATCGAATGTCGCAGCAGAAATTGAGCTCCTAGAAGGGAACTTTTTTCAATCTTCTCGTCCAATTTCGATGGTTGGGGCAAATTGGGCCTCAGTTTCCTGTTCTTAGCTGAAGGAGTGGCACCCGGTGTGGTCTTCTCTGCTGTAGCCCATCTTGCCTCAAGTTCGCCGTACTGTGGTTCAGAGATGCTCTTTTTGCCTACCTTGGTTGTTAGGGTGCTATTTGAGTCACTGTTGCCTTTTCTATAGCTCAAACCAGGTCTGCCATTCTCCTTTGACTCTGGCATCAAAAGCATTTGTATCAGCCCACAGGTACTTTATAGATAAACTGGAGGTTTTTTTCTTTCTTTTCCATTTCTTTAAAAACCCCTTAGAGAGGGTTGATCTCTGTGAAAATTCCCAAATCAACAGGTTTCCGGGACATTACTCAGACAGCTCCATTCCTGGACAGTATATAACCTGTGCCATCGTTCAAAGGCACTCAATCCACCTTTCTTCCCCATATGATGCTTCGGTTTGAACTGCAGGGGGGATTTGTCTTTGAACCATGGTCCACATGCCTAATATGCACCTGAGTTATGCCGCCATGTGAGATTTGGGCATGATTATAAATTAAGCTTTACGGGCAGTTGCGCCCAGGTGCTTAATATGAAAGTGGTAAAGTGCTATGTCTGTTTCTAAGTATACCTTATTGCTACACACTGAATGCAGAACTTTAAAATTGAACACTGATGCTCTGGTGCTATAATGGCAGGGGCCATAAAGGAGAATGCAGGTTATTTTTTTTTTTATTTTACAGCACTTTCGGCCTGTACAGGGGTTTCTTAAATGTTCGGACAAGCTCTTTAAAATTGAAAAATATAGAAAGAAATCTTTGTGTTCCAGAAGAACAACCAAGTCCCCTCTTTCTTTTCTTCACTAATGTGTTGAGCTGTAACACAGCTTGCAGCAGCAGGAGCCTCCCCCTCTGCCCAGACTACACTAGGACAAAAACATTTTTAAGCCCCATCTAGCCGTAAAACAGAGCTGCAGATATTTTTTCTACAGAATTTTAACAACATTTTTTGTTTTAGAATCACCCAGAAATTCTTACAGACTGGCAACAGTGTTGGGAAAAAAAATCTCCTTTTTACCTTTTCATTTGGAGGAGTTAAACAAAAACAGTCAAGGAAGTCACATGGAATAGATATACCTATATACCTTTAAAACCTAACCTTTAATACTAAATTACTAAAATAATACCATATGTAAAGAGCCTATGTAGACCCTAATAAATCCCTATCCAAAGCTACCTAGACCCTACCTATTATTGAGTAATAGAGTAACCGCCCCAATAAGGGCAACTCCACTCGGAACCTAGTTATGGATAAGATACCCTATTGATGCCCTAGTCTCCTTGATATTAAAAGGGCTTTTCTAAATAGCGTTAAATTATCCAATATTTACCTGAATATAGTCACCACGATATAGTACATATGTCCATAATAGAAAATAAGTGTATACAGATGAGTATATATGTACATCCCAATTTCTCTATCCATCCAACGCTTTCCCCCCCAAAAAAAACATCAAAGGGGTTCATCAGGGACCAAAGAAGGCGTTATGACCATCATATTTCTCTCAAACAGCTCAAACTTAATGGTGACTAGACTGATTAATTACTATATATGAACACATGTGGGCCTGATATTTTATATCACAGTAGTACTCACATATTAGTGAAGAAGCTGGAAAAATAGATACTCACGGTAATTAATTCACATAATGGATGCTACTTAGTTACCCTATTGAGATGCCAATAAATCCTCCTATCCAGCCCATAAAGTGCCAGCATGTGCCTGCCCATATTACCATAGCAATGATAGCTCCATGATAGGAGAATAGGGCATGATTAGGGTATCTTCCGGGTGGAGTCACCCTTATTGGTGCGGTTACTCCATTACTCAATAATAGGTAGGGTCTAGGTAGCTCTGGATAGGGATTTATTAGGATCTATGTAGGTTCTTTACACATGGTATTATTTTAGTAATTTAGTATTAAAGGTTAAGTTTTAACGGTATATCTATTCCATATGACTTCCTTGGCTGCTGTTGTAGTTGTCTTATGGTGGATTTCACAGAAGATGCACCGATAGAATCACTCAATCCTAGATATAATTGGGTACTCGTAGTTGCATTTAGAGGAGTTGTCTAATTTAAACAACCCCTATTAGAAAAGTCTAAAATACTGTAAGGGAGTCCCTTATTTGGGAACTTCAACAATAGCCAGTGAAAGGAGTGGTTACAATGAGGCTCCTTCTTTCTTTGGAGGACCCGCCACAACAATGCATTATACAAACAAACCATTTATTTTATTGGACAGCATGTAATGCTTCAAGTAAACGGTCTAAAACTACAGGGGTACTAAACGCTTGCTGTTAGGTTCCCCTACATATTTCAGAAGGACTGGAGGACTCAAGAGTGGAACACCATGTAATAATGTTAAAAGATAAAAATGAGTTAATCTGCCACCATCACAGTGGTTCCTCATAAATGCATCTACAAACAGCTTCCCTATCATTTAAAAGGTTTGACGATCCCTTTTTGTTAAAAGCATGCCCCAGAAAGAAACTGATCACATATCTTACCCCTGTCGAGACCCCAACCATTGACCTTTAGTCTGTTGGGAAACCTGGCATGTCCAGTTCTTTTGCAGCACTAAAAGGGTCATTTTAGCTGGCTATAGAACACGAAGGGTGCTTTGTGTTTTTGGTTCCATTTTTTCTTCTTTTGCAGAAATGCACAGCACTAATTGCTGTGAATTTCTGCAAAAAAAGCACCCTAAATCCAATGTTTAATCATTTACCCGACTTACATGACTGCAATTGATAACTTTGTCCAGTACCAGCAGGCGACAATATAATACTAAATGTTAAGAGTATACTCCATGAAACATTTCTGTATAAAGGAAAAGTGCATAGTGTGTTGGCCATTGTGCTCATTCTAAACAACGGCACAGATTTACAGAATCTGTGATGTCTGAGCATCATCAGCTGCCATTGTCTCTATGCTTGTAATGTTGAGATAAATTGTACAGCTGTATGTTATCATAGCAAGGAGATCATGTAAGGATGAGTCTATTGTCCAGTGTACAAGCTGCTGGTGACACATCTGTTCTTCATTATTAGACTCAAAATGAAAGTTATAAGTTTTGTTAGCGGGTGACAAAAGAAATACAAACCAGTTTGTCACTTTTTCAAACCAACTGTGCTTGGTGTCCTTATGAATATGAATCTTCAAGTTGTTGCATCATAGACTATTAAATATTGTATTAGAGAAGTGGAAGATGGAATCCCGGTATAGCTTCAAACCTTTAGTTGAAACATCTCAGTAAAGATGCTGAAAGTATGGCAGGCATAGTATCAACAAAGAAGGCTCCAAACTCTCCTGTCACATTTCAGGTCTATACTAGACCCTTGATCACAGTATGCTGCCCCTGTCATACTTGTGATCAAGGGTCTAGTGCAGACCTGAAACACGGCAGGAGAGTTTAGAGCGTTCTTAGTTGATACTATGCCTGACAGATATTCAGCATTTTTACTGAGATGTTTCAAATAAAAGAAAGAAGTTTTTAAGCTATACCGGGATTCCATCTTCTGTTTCTCTAAAGAATTGGTTATTCACGTTGTTACCGACAACAAAGGAAACCGGTGAGGACTGATGTAAGGAACAAAGCGCAATAAATTGCATGCCAGGGTAAGCGCATATATCCATTTTCTACATATTAAATATTGTACCCCATCTGTAGCAAGACCACAAACAGAGTGTAATAAAGAAGGCAGATATTTGAACTGTTTGTATGTGCTCTTCTAGTATTATATTGAACTGTTGTGTTAGGTGCAGAATGTGACAATTACTATGGCTGGAGATTCAGAGTACTTATAGGGTTGTTACTCCAACACTGATACGATTAACATAAAAGCTCCAAGACTGGGATTTTACTTCTGTGTTTAGCAGAACACAAATTAGTTATCCTCCAAAAGGATAAAAACAAACCTTTTCTCTTTTTTTCTGTCACTGGTAGCTACCCAATAGGTGAATGACAGTTTAACAATTTCCAGCAAAACATGATATCACAGTCCTCAGTCCCCCTAACTTCCAAACTTCCTTTAGTTTACCTGTAGCATCTGACCCCATAGAAGGAGAAAAGTCTCCTGGCTCTTCTCTTCTTTTCACTCAACCATCTGCATTAGTGGCCATGTTCCCTTACACCTTGCCCAGTCTTTCTTCTCTGCTGTCATTACTCAACTAACTCAAATATTTAGCCTTTCTCTTTCTTCTGACATCTTGACTCAACATGGACTCAACCTCTGCTAATAACTACCGACCTGTCTCTAATCCACCTTTTATCCCTAAACTGGAATGCTTGGCCTTCTCTCACCTAATCAGTTATCTCTCTCTTTATTAGGTTCCTTACACTCTGGTCAGCAAGAGCAGTTTCTCTAGATTGTTAGGGTATGTTCACATGGCGTAATTGTGGGCCGTACTTCAGGGTGTAATAGCACTGTAGTGTGCCCTAAGTACAGCCTGCAAGTACGGTAAAATCATAGCACTCATTAAGTGCTATGATTTTAAACTTTAGAAGTACGCTCTGGACAGTGCATACTCCTAAAACACCCGACGTATGGCTATATGTCTCTTGATGGCTAAATCTCATGGAACCTCTTCTCTCATGGTTCTTCTGGATCACTCTGCAACACTGTATATCATGGACATCTCAGTAAGCTTCATTCTAATAGCTTTAAGGACTCTGGTTTTTCCTGGTTTTCTTACTACCTCTCTGACAATTTGTTCAGTATATAATTTGATAGCGCTACCTGTTCTCCTCTTCCCCTTGTTGTTGCGATGCTTAAGGGATCATCTTAGGACTGCTTTTCTTTTCCAATTTGGAACCTCCGTTGCAGAGGTGTGACCGGATCTATTCACCAATGATCATGACGGCACACATTTGCTACAATGGGGTCCGTCAGGTTTCCGCTGTGGTGTTCGCTGTTTTATTTATAGCCAGGACTTTATCTAGAACAAGGAGGCATCCTCTACATCTTGAGGAACGAAAGTTTCTACATAAACATAGAAAGGGATTCTTTACTGTTAAAGCAGTGAGACTGTGGAACTCTCTGCCAGAGGAACTTGTCATGGTGAAGTCTATAACAGAGTTCAAAAAGGGTTTGGATGCATTTCTGGAGTGTAATAATATAACAAGTTATAGTGTCTAGGATTCTGGAGAAGGGTTGTTGATCCAGGGATTTTTCTGATTGCCAGATCGGAGTCGGGAAGGAATTTTTTCTTTAAAATGAAGACAATTGGCTTCTACCTCATTGGGGTTTTTTGCCTTCCTCTGGATCAACACTTTAGCACAACAGGCTGAACTGGATGGACATCTTGTCTTTTTTCAGTCTTACAAACTATGTAACTATGTAACAGGAATGCTAGTGCAGCATTGTGCGTTATTTTTTACGTTATTCCTGGCGGAACTTACAACAGAGGTTCCAAACGGAACCTCCAACACATATGTGAATCTACCCTTACACTGTCTACTAACCTACCTACACCAGATATTTCCATTTTGGTACCTAAACTCCTGCGCTGCACACTTGGTGTATTGGGGTCACAATAGACCTAGATCTTTCCTTTATTCCCTATATTTAATCCTTTGCTCAGTAATGTTTCCTGCACCTCAAAAACATCTCCACAATCTGCCCTTTTCTTGTTGTGGAAATAACTAAAACTCTTATTGTTGCCCTAATAAAATTTTGTCTTCAGTGTTGTAATTCTTTACTAATTGGCCTTGCTTTTCACAAATTCCCCCCTCTCCAGTCTATTGTGAATGAAGCAGCCAGACTCTTCTTCCTGTCCAGCTGGTAAACTGATGCATCTACACTGTGCCAGTCATTACATTACACTGATTGCCTATTCAATGAAGAATACAATTTAAACTTACCGCACCAAACAACAAATCTCTCCACAGTGCTACACCTCTCTACATCTCCTCCTTCCTCACTGTGCACTACTTTACCTCAACACTACATTCTGCTTATTATCCGGCAAAATCGTAACCTCCCACTTTCATCTCTAAGACGTTTCATGTGCTACTCATAAATCTGATTGATTCCCAACCCTCATAGTTTTATATGTGCCGTAAAAACATATATTTCATGCTTTTATGCACGCAAACCCCATGTTCTAATCAGTTTCCCTTCTTATTTCTACCCCTGCTTCATTCCACAGTATGCCCACAGTCATCCACTTCATACCTGTACATACAAAGATATTGGTTAGATGAGTGATTTATCCACTTCAGTCTTCCCTATCCTATTGTCATGGATGACGGCTGGACCATTGTAAAATTCAAGCCCTTACTATCTGTATTACTCCTATTACTCAATATAGTGTAACATCTTGTGAGCAGTGCCCTCACACCTCTTGTCGGAAGTATGATGGCTGGGCCATTGTACAATTCAAGCCCTTCTTACTATTTGTATCACTCCTATTACTCAGTAGAGTGTAACATCGTGTGAGCAGGGCCCTCACGCCTCTTGTTGGAATTATTTCACAGGTACATGTACCCTCAGCATTGGAAAGTGAAGCAGAATATGATGGCACCTTATCAATCAAGATTATTATTATTACTGTTTCTAATGCCTGACCCATTGAAGGATCTTGAGATATGAGTAGGGATATCAGGCAGACCAGAGCACCCTTCTGTAGATCCCACTGTTTCAGTTTTTGTCTGATGTCCCTAGTCCTGTTTCAAGGCTAGACTTAAAAGGTAGATCCACATGTGTGCCAATAGAAAGACAGTTATTTCCTCTGCAGAAAAGTTAGTTAGCACATTTTCCTGAGAAGCAGTGCCTGTAAGGGTGACAGCACACACAACAGAATTAGTGCTGAAAATTTCCACATCAGTTCTATCCCAAGCCAACAAAGTAATACGCACTAAAAATGGGGTAGATTTGGTATGGATTTACCACTGTGGATTTCTAAAGAAGAAAAAATAATTTGTCCAAAATCTATAATTGGAGATTTTGTTGCGGATCCATGGATAAACCAGAGCAGTAGGTTTGCTTGTGGATTTTATTGCAGATTTTCAGGGGAATGTCCACACGACAAAAGACAAAATGCTCGTCGGATTGTCCTAAAACCTCCTCGTCCGACGAGTGTTTGAACAATATTTTATGCAAGAACCAGAGAAGTTCTAACTTTTTTGCCACGTATTTCCATCAGATTTTGGTGCAGTTTTCAGTGTTTTAAACATTTCTTGCATCATAGAGCACTATTGAGTTTTTGGATGCAGATCTGCACCACAATCTGCACCAGAAAACGTGCACAAAGCTTTTTGGTAATTTTTTATGCCATCCCATTGACTTCAGTAAATTTTTCGACGATTTCCAAGTGAAATACGGTGGAAGATTGGGCATGTTTTTTGAAAACACAGCGGCTTTGAAATTCGACCTCAGAAAATCCAACTTCAACTTAAATCTGAATCTGCATTGATTTCTAACTGGAAATGCTTGTCGTGTGGATGGACAATTACCCCCCGTTGAAGTCAGTGGTAAAAAATATGCTTTAGATTCATGAACAATCTGCAATATATATTGGAATGTTACTCATTTTAAAAAAATCTTCAGCAAATTACTCACGTGTATTTACACTTATATTCTACACCAGCTTCATCTTCATATAACTAAACTATAAACCCAGTATGGGTAAAGCTAGCAGTTTAAATTTTTTAAAATTTTGTACCTTATGATACATTTCTAGAAAACTTGCCTCTTTCCTTCAGACAGCTTTTATCAAAGCACATTCACCTCCTTTATTGCTACATGAACAGTTCTATAAGGTCCTAATAAGTATATTTACCGACCAACATTGAAGGTTTGTATTGGAGTTATGCATTGAGAAGGTGTTATGGGTGCTCCTGCGACCCTCAAATCGGGTCTCGGTCACACCCGTACCTCTGGGTCCCTGGCTCCTAGCGCCACGTCCCGATTCCCACATCACCTACTCACCTCTCCTCGCTCTGTGTGCTGTCTCTGCCCCTAGGTTGCGTGTGCTAGCTCTCTGAAATTTAAAGGGCCAGCGCACCAGTAATTGGGTAATGACTATATTATCCGGCTTCCACCTGACCTCCCTCCTATACTATGTATCAGATCTTTCTGCCTTTGTCCTTTGTCCAGGATTATTTCCAACAACGAGCCATCTATATGATCCTGTACCACGTCACAGCTCGGCTGCCACCACAGGCAAGTTGCGCAAAAAGGCTGCACACCACTGTATCAAAAAATATCTTCAATCTTTATTAAATAACAAAATTATTCATCTGGCTTCATAAATACAGGATCATAAATTTTTCATCAATTTCTCTCCGATAAAGAACAACCATTTCTCTTAAACAGATTCAAACATTACGTGTGTTTCGGTCCTTTAATGGACCTTTTTCAACTGAATCTCTACAATAATAAAAACAATAACAACAACAAATCGTTAGTATATACAACAAACAGACTCATATTAATGACCTATACATAAAAACACTTACATATACCCTTACTCACACAACAATTTTTGTTCTCTTATTCAGGTCATTATTTCTTATGATACCTAATGAAATACAATGGCAAAAAGGAGAACATCAATATATATATGTATATATTGTAAGACAGTGACAGGCGGCGTTATTGAGGGAAGATACATTTCCCCTAGAATGCTCTCGTATGTGACTATAGGGAGCGCATGAACAGATGCTTACTATATTTACTATTTTGCCATAGGCAAACTTTAAGGGGTGGTCTCGCTACAATGATTGGGTTTTAATTAAAAGATCTTTAAAAAACAAGCAGCTTTGCAATATATGTTCATTACAAATGTCCTACTGATTTTGAGTTAGACCTGTTAGTAGTACTACATCAGCTTCTCAAATTTCTATAGCAGCTGACCTGTTGATCCTTATCTTACTGGCCTTCAGGTCTGTATGACTCATCGCCTTTGAAGACAGGTTGGAGAAGAGAGCCCCTCCCGCACAGAATGCTTCTGTAGTGGAGGGAGGGGAAGGGAGGACTCTGGCTTCTGTGTCTGTGCTGCCTGGATTAACCCTGTGTGTGCCTGCTTCCTCCTGCTCTCTACACAGATAGATGTGACAGCAGTGACCCTGTGTGTTACTATAATCATGATGTGTCTGTGGAACGGTCACTATATTAATACTATACAGATCAGGCATGTGAATACTTCATGCTCTGGTGTACTAGTGACACATCCTGAGTATAGTAACACTTCACAGCTGCCCTGTGTCTGTTCTGACAGGATTTGTTGTTGCTGGAGATGTGGAGATATGTAAGCTAAGCAGGGGAAATAGGAACACTTGCATCCCCTCTGCTCTGCTATTAGTAATCAATGCTTCACCGACCTCTCTACACTCATAGATCAGCCCTCTCCTGCAACAGACCTAGGCAGGCACACACAGGGTTAACTCTGGCAGCAAACCCCCTCCCTCTTGCTGTATAGAAGTTAAGGAGCTGCCTGTGTGCTGAGGGGAGGGGGGAAGAGGGAGCAGAAGAGACAGACCAAGAAGCACGCCCCTCAATTCAACTACCAGGCTCACTGACAGGCTGAAAGCTTGTAATGAGACAACTCCTTTAAACTCTATCAGTTCTCTATCTATAAAACACTAAAACATAACTTTTATTATGTATAACACTTAACCTCTATACGCACTATTTAAAAACCTGATTTCTAACCTCTAACCCCTGATGAAGCCAGTTTAGCTGGTGAAACATGTTTGGGAGGTCAGGCATGACGTTTTAAGTTGTGATTTCTCACCTCTGTCTACAAGTGTTACCCGCTGCAGAGGGTATCAGAAAGAACACCTTATATGTTTTATGTACATTAGATTAGGGATGACTGCCCAAGTAGGATGCTTGGGATCCCTTATTGGAGTTAGTAAATTACTGTATATAAGGTTTTCCTGTTAATAGGTGGGGTTCCACCAGACTTGATAATAGAAGGGGAGCTATTCCTTCAAAAGTAGAGAGGGACATATTGAGAGGTTAGAAATCAGGTTTTAAATAGTGCGTATAGAGGTTAAGTGTTATAGTTTAAGTTTGCCTATGGCAAAATAGTAAATATAGTGATCAAAAGTCACTATTTGTTCTCTTGCGAGATTCCCATTTTTTGGGAGATTATCGGACAGATGCGTGTCACTGAGTGGCCTGGACTCGGTGAAGGGAAGCCGACAGTCTTGTGTGTCAGTAGCACTATGCTACTGACATGTTTAGTATAAGTGGGTTCATTCCGCTCTTGTCCGGGTCGGCTTTTCTGGAGTGGTCAAAGAGCCGGGTGAGGCTGGTCTCAGGCCTATAAAGCCTGGGTTTGCAGGCCTGTCATGGCTGCTGCTGGTGGAATGCTACAAACCACATTGTAACTAGCCCTGTTACTGTGTCTTTTGGTCTCTGTACAGAGGCACTTAGTGTGTCTCTTGTTTAGTGAGGGCCGATTAATGTTTAGTTAGAGCTCAGCCGAGCAGGATTTTATTTTGTACGTTTTGCCTGATATTAAGGCTGTGTTATTTTGTTACCCTTCTAATAAACCCAGGTATAGCCTGGACTTGGGCTTTTTACGCTTTGTCCCTGTCTCTGTCTGCCAAAGCCCAGGCTGCTACCTGAACGTTGATGCTAACCCCCACAATATAAATATATATATACATATATATATATATATATATATATATATATATATATATATATATATATATATATATATATATATATATATATATCCATTGCATAAATTTAAAAGAAGCACTGACTACCTTAAAAAGATCTTGTGTTTTTATATAGTATAATAAATTTATCTCCAATACCCAGAGCTTATCCTTATCCAAAAATAGAAGAAGACATCACTCCCATTATTATATTGTACTGTCGCTTCATATCATGCACTTGCATGAATGGAGTAGTATATATGTCAAAAAAGTGTATCTTATAAATCCATGAGTGATGTAATGTAACAAGTCTCACATCAAAGGGAATGTTCAACATACATTAATCTACCACTAAACACAAGAAGAGGGGTACAAAGACTAAGTTTACCTGTAAGCTGTTGTTAAAATATATCCATGGAGCTGGAACTAGCCGGCAAGTGTCCGCGCAAGATGTTATATTGTTTGCGCATGCGCAGTAAAGCGCCCTTCTCAAACATGGAGTATAGGTCATCAATAGTTATCCGGGTGTGCGTCGCAACAACCGTATCAAACTTTATTGAAACTTTACAGCGATGTGTCTCAGAACCTCAACGCATCATTCTACATGAATTTTCACATCGGTGGGCTCTGGTGATAACCAGCAGCACTTTAGACTCTGCTCCCTGGCTTACACCATCGGTTGCGGTGGCTCAGTGGATCCATTATCTCAGGTCATTACAGAAGGTATGCACAGCAACTAGTTTAGTTTTTTTGGAGTAGTACATGTATATGCTGTTTATATAGCTCAAGATTATTCCAAAAAGGTGGACATTCATAAAACCAGTCAGGTTGCTGTTGTCACTTCCAAAAGATATCTGAGAAAAGAGAGCTGAATTTTACAGAGGTGTTCTCAGGTGGCTGTTTTACAGAGCCTGCTCTTCACAACCAGATTCAGGCTTCCAATTCCTGTTCAGGCTGCAGTGATAGACATTTCAGTTCAGCCTGTTAGAGTGACACTGTTGATGGAGTTGTATTAACAGCATGGCACAAGGCTACAGAGATCTAAAGGCTTACAATTTGTAAGTAAAAAACAATCTCCAGTGCTGCTGATAAGACACAGCAGAGAGTGACATCACCATTCTGGCATGGGCTGCTAGAGCAGAGAGAGGTGCTTAGTAACTTAGGGAGGCTTGAGTACACAAGTAGGAGATAAGAACTTTTCTACCTCTGAAAAAACACCAATGTCTTTGGTAATAGTCGTTATTACTACGATGTCTAATGCACCAAATGAATGTGTTAGGCACATTGTTCGTAAGACTCGACACTTTTTAATGCACCTAATATGAGGGGCGTTTTTGGGGCGTTCTGGGAGCATTATAGAGGCATGGCGCACCACACTCGTAATATTAGACACATATATGAATGTGGTTCGGCAAAACTAGGCGCATTACTGCTCGAACAAGCAGATCTATTTCAATGTGGTCTGTATGAGCCAGAGGAGTCGAAGTGGAGATAGATTTGCTTTTAGGGAAAGTAAAAATTTATATAAAAATGTATAATATCTGAAAAATATAAAAATATCTCCTATAAAATGTATTTAAAATGAATAGAATCTAAAACTATTTTTACATTAAATAACCCACTGATGTTGTTTTTTTTAATATTTAATTTTTACTACATTAAATTTGAAATTTATTTTTGCTGCACTCACCCTTTAGGCCGTGTTCACACGGCTTATTCACGGCGGATTTGTGAGCCGAATTGCGCTCGCAAATCCGGCGTGAATAAGGGACGGGGCCGGAGCGCGGCGGAGGCGCCGCTCCCCGGCCCCATAGACTGTCATTATCTACGGCGCGTACGCGCCGTAAATAATGTGCATGTTACTTTCTCCCCCCACGGCGGATTCGCCGAGCGGGGAGGAGCGACGGAATCCACTGTTCTCTATGAGAGCAGTGGATTACCGTAATTACTCCGATGGATTGGCGCCGTACTGCAGCGCAAATCCGGCGCGGAGTACGGCGCCAATCTGCGGACAAATAAGCCGTGTGAACGAGGCCTTATTCTATATACAGTATAGCAAGAGCCAGCACAGCACAGGTATTGCTGGGACCTGTGGTCCGACAAGCAAGATCAGAACCATAGTTTCTATTTACGGGCATGCTATTCTAAGAACTTTTATTTCCAACGTAAATTAAGCACACAGGTTTTTAGCTGTGGCTCACCTCCATCCATAAGATTGCATGCATCTGTTCCACTTATTTTCAGCGTCTATGCTCTCCTTCATGCACGGATCGCATGTGTCCACGACCAATGGACTTCCAAGCAAAAGTAAGAAAGAGGGTAAAATCCCTACAAAACGATCCAGCTTGAGTGCAAAAAAGACGTTCGTTTATTGGAAAAGTACAGAGGGTAAAAACATGTCGTTAGCAGGCGTTGCTAACATGTTTCGGGCACTCTAAATATTGCCCTTGTTTACAGAATGTTTTTATCCTCTGTACTTTTCTAATAAACGAACATCTTTTTTACACTCGAGCTGGATCCTTTTTATAGGGATTATTCCCTCTTTCTTAGTTTGACTTTTATTTCCAGCCTGTCTATAGCCTTTACACGTTTGATGCATTGCTTATGCGCCTAAGTTTCGTAATGCACCAAACACACAGGCGAGGTGCAATGAACTTTAGACTCCATTTATAATTGCACAGAAACCACTTTCATACATTCAGGCGCATTTGACACTGAAAAATAGATGCGAAGATGCACTTCGATGCACCTAGTTCCATACATGTCTCCCTAAGTGTTAGATAATTTTGGCGTCATGCATTTTGCAGGGGCTCAGTCTTCTATATTATCCTCTGAATATTGCATCAGCTGAGAGGTGATGGTTCCACAATCTGCAGACCTTTTATTTTAGATAGTTTATAAGATGTTTGTTGTTAGTGGGTGCATTGGAAGATCAGGGAATTGCAGAAACTACCATCAATATCTATTATACATTTTCACCTCTTAAAAATACTTTGTGTCTGATGCTTTTTCCAATTGTAATGTAATGTAACTCTCTGCACTTACAATACGACAGAAATACATTGCTAAAAGTGTGGGTTCACATAACATTGTTGAGTGTGTTTTACAGAAAGTGAATTCTAATTTGTAACATTAGGCTTTTTACATGTGTCCTTATAAACTCATGAAAACATTAAAGGTGTGCAGACTCTTTACAAAACAATACAAAATGTTCTTGGTTTCTATAATCTCATTTATGTGTATGACACTGGTGCCATCTAATGGTGATTTTATAAGCTACATAATCGCAGCCAGTGCATTGAGCAAAGCATCTCGCACCAGTAGAAGCACATTGTCATGCACTGTACAATGTTTATTTAAAGTGATGACTTTTAGATTTTTTTTTAAATAATTTTTTAATTCCATACAATACATTTTCACTGTTGTGTTTTCCCTCAAGGATTTTGAATTGTACCATGAAGTGAAAATGAATGTAATGAACTTGTTGGAAGATGTTTTACGTGACCCTGATCTCCTACCCCAGGAAAGGAAAGCAACGAGCAACATACTAAGGTGAAGAACTAAGGGGGACATGTATGAACCTGGCGCCGACTTGCCAGTTCTACCTTTGTTTTTAATAGTGATTCGACAGTTTGTTTGAAAGTGTCTCACAGTATGTATGTATATATATAAGTCTGTATGTATGAAAGTTGTCTAAGCCATGGTACTTTGAAACCCGTATGGATGAGTTTGACAGTATCGTGCCAACTTTGGTGCATTTTACTACTCGCCCCGCATCTTTGGTGCATTCTAAAGTGTCATCTCTGGCGCGGATTGTGCCAAGTTTTAGCGTAGGACAATTTATACATCTATAAGCATGCCAAAAAATGCCACAGCCCCATTCATACATGCTGCCCTAAGGCTAGATGATAGATCCATTCAGCATCAGACACAAAGACGGCTGTTTTTTTTCCCCCGATGCATGACCGCGGTTTTTGTCACTGTTTTTGGAAAAACTGCGGTCAGTTCTCGTTTTTTGCTTTCAGCCCATATGGTTGATTGTATGGCAAACCAATGACAAAACTCAAAACACCGGCATATTTAGCAACAAGTTCCTAAATCCACCGGCACCAGAAAACAAGCAGAAAGAAACGACCTGTGTAGACTACAGGTGTTTTTCTTCTCTTAAAGTCTATGGGCTGCCTGAATCCTAAAACTGTAGAAAATACAATGGTTTTTGTATGCTGTGTAGACATAGCCTTTGGGTCATCCTACTATGGTTAAAGTAAAAAGTGTTTTGCCGGCCCAGAAAAGGAAATTTGTACTGATCATAAAACAATATTGAACTGGAAAATTACAGCAGTAGTATTTTAACCCATACTACCTTGTAAAACTGGATTAGATTGTTATGTCTGTCATTATCCATCATCCACTCCCTTCAATGTAAAAAAAATAAATAAATAAATAATAAGAGAAGAGTGTTTTCCTCTCATTTCTGTTTTTTAATGAAAACAATACCACAGTAGACTATGCAGACTAACTTAAGGCAACCGAAGCAAAACAAATATTGAATTCGAAGGGAGATGTGATGGAACTGTTATTCCCCATCTCTCTTCTTCCACAGTGGAAAAGAAAAACAGACAATACAACGCAAATTTTGATGACCACATGGCCCATACCTAGAGTGATTGTAATTTCCAAAATGTAATAATCTGACTATCAGTAGCGCGCATACCCCAAAAACATTCAATATTATTATTCCAGTGTTATTTCCGAGAATGGGTTTCGGTAATACATCTGCACACAAAACTATAAGCCTAACATGGTAATTAATTGTTCTTACCGAGATACCACCAAATATTCCAGGCAGTGTTTGCTGGGTCTGATAGCGTCCCCATGCTCATGAAACTTGTGACTTCCATAATTTTTTTAGTAGTCTCCAATACAATTATGATGCTAATAATTAGTTGACAGTATGGGTGACATGTATGATCTAGGCGCATAGTTCTAAATAGCTTTAAAACAAGGTAGAATGCGTCTGAGTCTATGAACCAGTTCTACTGCAGGTCATAGATTTAGCGCTTTCTAGTTCCAAAATGACAACTCAGGCTCAGGTGACCCATTTTTAACTGCCTGTTCTAGCAGTAATGCACCCTGTTTTGCCATCCTCCAGTCATATAAATGTGTAGAATCATACAATTGTGGTGCGACACACCTCCAGCACGCCCCGACATCTTGGATTGCGCCTGCTCATACATCTAGAGAACAGAACTACGCCAGTTTTTGGGTTAAAAGGACACTAGAATACTAGCACAGCCCCGTACATACATGTCGCCCTAAGGGTATGTTCATACGGTGTGTTGGATCCGTTTTGGATCTTAAAAACGCATACAAAAGCGCTGCGTAAATCGCATCCATAAACACATCCAACACACAGGTGCATGTTTGGATGTGTTTTGGCTGCAGCAGAATTGCATCCTATAGTTTTAAATAGGGCTTCTGCTGCGTCTTTCGGACCAATAATTGACATGACAATTCTTTTAATTGATCAGAAAGACGCATCAGAAAGACGCACGTAAACACATCAGCGATCACTCATCTGAAGCGTGTATGTTGTATAATTTATGAATTTTGCATTTAGGGGCAGACGTATGAACTGGGCTGCGCCAGTTTTCTGGCGTGATGTCAAAAAAACAAACAAACTGTTGTTGATCATGTCCGACATAAACTCACCGGCCACTTGATTAGGTACACCATGCTAGTAACGGGTTGGACCCCCTTTTGCCTTCAGAACTGCCTCAATTCTTCGTGGCATAGATTCCACAAGGTGTTGCAACGATGCTCAATTGGTACCAAGGGGCCCAAAGAGTGCCAAGAAAATATTCCCCACACCATGACACCACCACCACCAGCCTGAACCGTTGATACAAGGCAGGATGGATCCATGCTTTCATGTTGTTGACGCCAAATTCTGACCCTACCATCCGAATGTCGCAGCAGAAATCGAGACTCATCAGACCAGGCAAAAATGTTGTACTAATCCATACCAATTTCAAACTGGCGAGGCTGAGGCCAAAATTCTCATAGACAAACTCTTATTGCCAATAGGCAAATAAATACCAATTATTTGTCAGTTAACACCACTTAAGTAAACTAACTTGTGATAATTAAAAAACTGTATAAAATTATATCATATGAAATTATGAAACCAATACAGCATCTACCATAAATCCCAGTCACAATCGGGTATTTACAGAGTTATTTAAGTATGATCAGTGATTACAAACACATCACAGCAGGCTGAAATAAAATAAAAGCAGTTAGAATAGTATCTCAGTGAATAGGAACTATTGTAGTGATCTTGGTGAACTTCAGATCTCAGCGAGACCTCGGCAGACGGCTGCTGCCATATCTAGAGACATGAGGAAAATCAAATTTAAACAGTGATCGACATTTTATTAAAATTCATTGAATTTAATATGGGAACAACGAAATACATAAAAATTGAAAGAAAAAAATTGTTGATCTAAAGGTTATACATCATGCAAAATCCTGAACTACTGACCCACTGACCTACATTTTGAGGAACGAGGAACGAAAATTAACTTAAAATCTAAAAGTAAAAAAATATATATTTCATAAGATTTTACTTATGAAAACTATATGAATTAATATTTAATAATTCACATAATTAAGTGGAAATACAAATAAATGAAATGTGCATTAGTCACATAAACTAGACAGTCGTACCTCTTATTAGGTTAGTGTAGCATTCGGCAGTATGTGTCACACGGCGGTTCATAAATGTCTCCCATTGTGTAGTGTGTGCCAAAAAGGTGTCAACAGACAAACTTTACAAATGCTTTCTTGGAGTGCCTCCGATGCAACTAAGGTTTCATCGGGTCCTCAGGTGCCGACTACTGCGGAATCTAGAATATAGGCTGAGACAAGAAAAATCTAATTTAAACAGTGATTGACATCTGATTACAATTCATTGAATTTGGCGCTTGTGGCGCTTTGTAATGCACCCGGTCTCGGTGGGCATGCGAGAGATTTAAAAATGCATGAACGAGGCTGCGTCTGATATCGGGCTGAAAAGATGCCAGATATCTGGTGCAGCCCTGTTCAGGTTGCCCGAAATGTTTACATTCAGAGGCAGAAAACTAGCAAGCAGAGATCTTGAAAATGATGAATAGCTAATACATAATGGGCCAGATGTATTAAAACTGTCTCAGACTAGACAATGGTACATCTCGTTAGGTTAGTGTATCTTTCATCAGTATGTATGAAAGTGTTTCCCAGGACTTTATAAATTTGTGCCATTTGTGTGTGCCAAAAAAGTGTCTTTGAAACAAATTTCATTTCAGCTTCACCACAATGGTATGGATTAGTGCACTATTTTTGCGACACATTCTGACGAGCATCGTTCATAAATGTGTCTAATCTTCTGAATGTGGTGCAACGTGCCCCTTAAGAATTTGCACAGACAAATGTGTCGAGAATATCGGACTGTGTGCGATTTTTGCCGCAAATCTTTTTACATGTCGGCCATGGACAGCGACATTTTTTGTGTCAGACTTCATGCCAGAAAAATGGCGCAGCGCATTTCATATGTCTGATCCAATGTATCTCAGAATGTCATATATTTATATTGGTTACTGCCAGATGATTGCATGCAGTTCTTGTCCATTATTCTGAACTTGTAGCCTGAGCACCTAGCATAACTCTTCGGCCTAATGCTAATAAACAGAAACAGTCATCCCAATTGTACTAAATTTGCCCTATCTAGCAAACATGTATGTTTTCTACACTGGACACACAAGCAGTATCCATTGGAATACATTTTTATGATATTTCGACGGATACCACTAATGGGGGTTGAAAACACTACGGGCTACATGTATATACGGGGCTGCTCCAGTATTCTGGTGTCCTTTCAACCTAAAAACTGGCGTAGCCGCCTTCTCTAGCTGTATGAGCAGGCGCAGTCCAAAAGCAGGTGCAGTTTGCGGCGCCCGCGCAGTTTGTAATGCGCCTAAAATGTGGGGGCGTTCTGGAGGTGTGTCGCACCACAACTGTATGTTTGGGAGGACGGCAAAACTGGCCGCATTATTGCTGGAACAAGCAGACCAAGTTATAAGTGATCTACCTGAGCCTGAGTTGTTGTAGTGGAACTATAACACAGCAAATCTATGACCCACAGTAGAACAGCTCCATACATTCTGCCGCATTCTACACTGTTTTAAAGCTATTTAGAACTGTCCTCTATGCACCTAGATCATATTTGTTGCCCTATAATGAATAGGGCCGTAATGAACAAATATTAGTCACATTTTAAAAAATGTAAAGGAGTTTTAAAACCTTTTTTTTTTTCTTTCTAAAAACTCTCTTACTGCCCTGCACTGACATTAAATAAAAGAAACATTTTTAGGAACACTTTTTTTCAAGGTGGTATTGGCATGGCTTTCTGTTACAGTACCTGTAAACATTCATTCATCATAATTGCACATCAGATGCATCCGACTGCTCCCTCTGTGACCCTTGGACAGCCAGGATTTCAACCTTTTATATGATTAATAGACGCATGTTACGCTTGCTCACCCTGTGTAATTTCTTCTGCTGTTAATAATCACTGTCTAGCTTGTCATCAGTGCCCTTTCTCAGGATGAACAAGATGACTGCCACTTGACAATGGAGGACATCATTGCCATGGTGAGTCTAGCTATATATCTGTAGTGGTAATATATATTGGTTCAGCCATACCAGATTATTCCATCATGTTGATTCAATAATGTCCAACGAACGCAGTAAAGCGTTTATTGCAGCTGTCTGTAGGTAGTCTATAGTTATAAGATGCTGACAGATTATAGTTTATACACAGTGAGGCATTAATTGCATGTGCCTGTAGATAGGCTATAATTATATGCTGGCAGGTCATTGTTTAAATACAGTACAGTGTGTCTGAGGAATCTTATACAGTATCTCACAAAAATGAGTACACCCCTCACATTTTTTGTAAATATTGTAATATACTTTTTCATTGGACAACACTGAGGATATGACACTTTCAGACAATGTTAAAGGGGTTTTGCCAAGATCTAATGTTGACGTGGAATCCTCCAAAATGGGTATTTAATCACTTTTCTAAATACACTCACCGCACTTTATTAGGTAACCATGCTAGTAACGGGTTGGACCCTTGCCTTCAGAACTGCTCAATTCTTCGTGCATAGATTCCACAAGGTGTTGCAACGATGCTCAATGGTACAAGGGCCCAAGTGCCAAGAAAATATTCCCCACACATGACACCACCACCACCACCTGAACCGTTGATACAAGGCAGGTGGATCATGCTTTCATGTTTGTATGACGCCAATTTTGACCATACCATCCAATGTGACAGCAGAAATCGATGATTCATCAGACCAGCACGTTTTTCCATCTTGCTAATGTCCAATTTCGATGAGTTGGCAAAATTGAGTCTAGTTTCTCTGTTCTTATGCTGAAATGAGTGGAACCCGGTGTGGTCATTCTTGCATGTAGCCAATGGCTCAAAGTTCTGCCTGTACTGTGCGTTCAGAGATGCTTATTGCCTACCTTGGTTGTAACGGGTGGCTATTGAGTCACTGTTGCCTTTCTATCAGCTCGAACAGTTACCATTTCCTTTGACCATCTGGCACAAAAGGCATTTCCCCACAGAAGTGCGCTCACTGGATGTTTTTTCTTTTTCGGACCATTCTCTGTAAACTAGAGATGTTGTGCGTGAATAATCCCAGGAGATCAGCAGTTTCTGAAATAATAGACCAGCCTTTGCAACCAACAACCATGCAGTCAATGGCACTCAACACCTTCTTCCATACGATGCTCGTTTGACTCGGAGATTGTCTGCCATGTTACATGCCAAATGCACGAGTGCGCCATGATTGGCTGATTAGAATTAATGTTACGAGCAGTTGACGTTACTAAAAATGCGTATGATATGTCATTAAAAAAAGGAAGCCTGGAGACTACGGCTTCCTTACTGCCTTAGTTTCCGACTGTTTACATTAGATACGACCAGAGCTGACAGGAGCGATCTGCACGCTTGCGTTGTTTGCACTTCTTATCTGATGGCAGGGAACATGAATGAGCTTTGAAGGGACTGGGGAGAAAAGATCCTGTGTCTTTTGTATAGAGAATCCACTGGTTGTAATGTAATTATCTGAGCAAACATGCAGACGCTCCCTGCTCAGCCCTCCCCCCCCTCCCCCTGCAGTAGTTCGTGAACAAATGAAAGAACGCTGCCTGCTCGGAGCTTATCTTCTCTCCTGAGCAGATAAGAGGGAGAAAACAAAACCCGTAGAGCTTGTGCACAATACAGTTATCCCCTGTGGATTAGAAAAATAACATGTTTGCTCAAGTACAGAGAATGAATATCAGGAGCGTGCATGGGAGGGGGAGTGATGACATTACAGAGGAGGTACTTGTTTTTTTAAACACAGAAACACAACGCCCCTTTTTCAAGCCTCAAGAGGGGAGTATCAGCCTTTTAGGTGAGGAACTCGCTTCTTGGCAAAACCCCTTTAAATATTTAGTGTACAGCTAGTTTAACAATGTAAATTTGGTGTGCCCTCATAATAACTCAAAACACAGCCATCAATGCTGGCAACAAAAGTAAATACACCCCTAAGTGAAAATGGACAAATTGTGCCCAAAGTGTCAATATTTTGTAAGCCAGAATTATTTTCCAGCACTGTCTTAACTCTCTTAGGCATGGAGTTCACTAGAGCTTCACAGGTTGCAGCTACTGGAATCATCTTGGAGCTGGTGGACAACATCATGTTGCTGGTGGATGCTAGAGATCTTACACTCCTCCACCTTCCGCTTGAGGATACCCCACAGATGCTCAATGTTTGGCCAGTCCTGCACCTTTACCCTTATTTTCTTTAGAAAGGCAGCGGTCGTCTTGGAGGTGTGTTTGGGGTCTTTATCATGTTGGAATACAACCCTAGGACTCAGTTTCTGAAGGTAGAGGATCATGCTCTGCTTCAGTGTATCACAGTACATGTTGGCATTCATGGTTCTTCTTTAAATAGCTCCCCACAGGCAGCAGCACTCATGCAGCTCCAAACCATGACACTCACACCACCATGCTTGAAGGCAGGCAAGACACACTTATCTTTGTACTCCTCACCTGGTTGCCACCACACACGCTTGACACCATCTGAACCAAATAAGTTTATCTTGGTCTCATCAGACCACAGTAACCCATTTCCTTAGTCTACTTGTCTTCAGTAAACTGTTTGTGGGCTTTTTTTGTGCTCAGAAGAACTTCCTTCTGAAAAGACAGCAATGCAGACCAATTTAATTCAGTGTGTGGCATATGGTCTGAGCACTGACTTTAATCTCTGCACAATGCTGACAGCACTTGTACGTCTATGCACATGCACTCCACTTCTTTGCTACGGGATGCCATGTTGAACTTTCAGTGACCAGTATGATAGTGTGAGAGCAATAACAGCAAATTTAACACACCTGCTCCCCATGCACAGCTGAGATCTTGTAAAACTAACTAACTCATATGAGACTGTTGACGGAAAATGGCAAATTGGGAACAATTTTTCCATTTTCACTTAGGGGTGTACTCACTTTTGTTGCCAGTGGTTTAGACATTGATGGCTATGTGTTGACTTATTTTGAGGAGCGTATGTTATTTATACTGTTATACAAGATATACACTGACTACTTTATATTGTATCAAAGTGTCATACCTTCAGTGTTGTCCCATGTAAAGATATAATACAATATTAATAAAAATGTGAACGGTGTTTTCACTTTTGTGAGATACTGTTTGTTGAATTTTGATAATTGTGTATATTTTCAGTTGAGTATTGCAGGTATAGGCAGTTTAATGTCCCCCATATGCATGTACAGGAAAGTATATGTTTCCCATAGGCAGGTATAGGCATTTACATGTCCCCCATAGGCAGGTAGAGGCAGGTATATGTCTCCCATCGGCAGGTTTAGGCAGGTATAGACAGGGTTTTTAAAAAAGTACTCCCCTTTCTCTCACGCTGCTCAGATGCGCTCCGTCTTCTTCCCAGCACAGGCGGCATGATGTCATCAGGCCATGCAGGCAGCATGATGACATAGAACTTTGCCTGTTTCGGATACTCCGGCAGGCCGCAAGTCTACTTGCGGCCTTCCAGAGTACTATTGTGGAGCAGGGAACGCTCGCTCTCTGCTCCGCAATAGTGTCTTCAGAGGAGTCACATACAGCTGAAGAGATCTCCGTTGGCGCCTGGGTCAGTGCAGTGCCCGGATGCAGTAATGTGCCGCTGGCGGCGGTCTGTGTGTGTACATGTATAATTACATGTGTGCCGCAGCCCTGCCAGTGGCACCCAGGTTTGCATACGTTTTTTCAGAAATGTTTTTGTGTGCAGAAACATACGTTATACTTGGTGTACATTGATTTTAACCTATATGGGAAGGAAGGGGTGCTTCCATTTTGGGTTTCTGTCCCCGCCCACTCTCACAGGCTGTCATAAGAAGGGCAGCTTGCAGGTTGGGTGTTTTTTATTTTTTCTCTCTGAATAATGGAGGTCGGTTGACCCGGTGGGAGGCCTGATTGGCTCGATTGAGAGGTAAGGATAGCATAGGACTGCCCGATTTTGAGATCACGTTGAAAGTCGTGGGCAGCTTAAACATCTTTTGATCAAAATATGTGAACCGAGAGTCTCGGATGCCAACGGTGACTCGAGTATAAGCCAAGGAAGGCTTTTTCAGCACATTTTTTGTGCTGAAAATCTCAGCTTATACTCTAGTATATACAGTACTTGTGTGTGTTCTAACGATTCAGAAACACACAGCTGTGACAATACTTTTGCTTCACATGATGTGGTACATTCACATGGGTATCAGTATGTGCTTGAGTAATTACATGTCAGCACCCTGTTTGCGGCAATGTGTTGCTAGCGCTGCTATGAAGGGAACTGTGGAGCTGTGTAAATTTCAGTTAAAGCAGGATACAGGAGCAATACAGGTAAAAGTGTTACTTAATTATAATTAAACAAAAATATTTGGTTCCTATAATAAAGACATACTAAACAGTTGGTACCCAATAAAAAATAAACTCACCTTTCTGCTCAGCTCAGTCATAGTAAATGTGCTTCATTCCATCAATTTTATCTAGGATGCTCCTTTGCTAGAGCATCCCAATATGAAATATTCTAGCATGTCCTCAGCAAATCTCATAAATGTCTAAAAGGTTCTGCACTCTAGAGAGGCAAATATATGTTTTCTATTACATATCTAAGAAATACATTTTTGAGTCTTTTTGTGGCCCTTGGAAGTAATGCAAACTAACAAACTAACAATGAGGGTAAGAAAAAGGTTGATCATCCAATCTAAAGCCTATGGGTGACATGTATGAACGGGGCTGCGCCTGAAGTCTGGCATCTTTTCAGCCCGACATCTAGCATAGCCCCGTTGGCTATAGTTTAACATTGCCCGCACGCCAGTATCGGGCGCATTACAATTCATACATGTCGCCCTATGTATGTCTGATTATTACCAACATTATTAAACGTTCACTGAAGCCAAAACGAAATAAACATATGGTTTCTATGGCATTATAAGGTGAAAAGATCAACTAAAGCTTGGTTTATACAGCATTATTCACCATGTCTGCAATATCTGGCGGGTTGTTGTGAAAAAAGGCACCTCGACGGGTACAGCGTCAAAACCGCAGCCGGCCCATAGAAAGCAATAGTGAAAATGTGATCCTGTTTGCTCTGTTTGTCAAGAGTACATATTTCTGTGGACATAAAAGCATCCCGCATTACATACAAAAAGTATATACCATCGGGAAAAAGAGCAAAGGTAACATACTTGCTTCTGTGCGGGATCCAAAAGCATATGTAGCATATGTAGAGCAAATGTAGTCAAAATAGGTCTAGGTTTCCTCTGTTAATTTCTAAGGACTGGCCACAGCTCTGATGCAGTATCTGTCGGTTTACCTTTTTTTTATCCCAAAATATACCTGAGACTTAGTGAATGGCACTATGTCAACCGAACGTCAGCTTTATTAGCCATTATGTGTAATACACATTCTAGCTTCAGTTAAAGACTGATTACTAAGGTAATGGCACTGAAAAGTTTAGCTGTTTAGGGAAATTAGATTTAACAGACAGTAGGTTGTCAAAGTATTCATACCCCTTAAGCCAGACCTGGGCAAAGTACGGCTCCCGGGCTGCATCCGGCCCGCCAGCTCGTCGGATGCGGCCCGCAGCGTACCATGCCCAGGTCTGCTAATAGTAGCGCTGATGGCCCGCCGCGGACGGGTATTGCTGAGAGGCCGCCGTGGGCTGTCAGCGCTACTATTGCTGGTGAATTAGGCAGCGACGCGATGAACTCCGCTCACCACGCCGCTGCCTCTCCTCGGCGCACACAGTAATAACTCTGTGCCGGCCCAGGAGCTGCCGGAGGAGCGTCCTGGCGCTGGCGGCATGACGTCATCACGCCCACCAGCCCGGGAAGCTCCTCAGATAGAAGATGAGCGCGCTCTGCCGGGAAACAGGTAAGCCAAGGTGAGTATTAGTGTTTGTTATTTTGGTCATAAAACTATATACCTGCCTGTGGAAAGCCCTATCTATATACCTGCCTGTGGGAAGCCCTATCTATATGCCTGCCTGTGGGAAGCCCTATCTATATGCCTGCCTGTGGAAAGCCCTATCTATATACCTGCTTGTGGAAAGCCCTATCTATATACCTGCCTGTGGAAAGCCCTATCTATATACCTGCCTGTGGGAAGCCCTATCTATATACCTGCCTGTGGAAAGCCCTATCTATATACCTGCCTGTGGAAAGCCCTATCTATATACCTGCCTGGGGGAAGCAGCCATATACCTGCTTGTGGGAAGCCTACTAACCTATATACCTGCCTGTGTGGAGCTTTAACTATATACCTGCCTGTATGGAGCCCAAACTAGCTATATACCTGCCTGTATGGAGCTTTAACTATATTCCTGCCTGTATGGAGCCCTAAATAGCTATATACCTGCCTGTTTGGAGCCTTAAATATACCTGCCTGAGGGGAGCTATATCTATTACTGCTTGGGAGCTGTACATCTATATCCTGGCTTGAGGGGAGCTGTACATATCTATATTCCTGCTGAGGGGAGCTGTACCTATCTATATTCCTGCCTGTGGGGAGCTGTACCTATCTATATTCCTGCCTGTGGGAGCTGTACCTATCTATATTCCTGCCTGTGGGGAGCTGTACCTATCTATATACCTGCCTGTGGGGAGCTGTACCTATCTATATACCTGCCTGAGGGGAGCTGTACCTATCTATATTCCTGCCTGTGGGGAGCTGTATCTAAATACCTGCCTGTGGGGAGCTGTATCTAAATACCTGCCTGTGGGGAGCTGTATCTATCTATATACCTGCCTGCGGGTACCTATATCTATATACCTGACTGACTGAGGGGAGCTGTATATACCTGACTGACTGAGGGGAGCTGTATATACCTGCCAGACTGAGGGGACATACATCTACATACCTACCTTACTGAGGAGAGCTGTATATACCTGCCTTACTGTGTACCATGAGTAAGGCAGATATATAGAAACATCCCCAGTAAGTTTCCACAAAAATAATCACCCAAAAAACACTTTTTTTCCCCGTTCACCCTATGTTTTTATTAGTCCGGCCCTCCAAAAGCATCGCACTTTGTCATGCGGCCCGATGGGAAAATTAATTGCCCACCCCTGCCTTAAGCTGTTCCTCATTTTTAAATATTACAATGAAAATAATTATTTGTATTTTTTTTAATGTATATGATGGAGCAACACAAAGTAGCAAGTATTTGTGAAGTTTGAAGAAAATGATATGTTTTTCCAAATTTTTGCAAATAAAAAAACCAAAAAGTGTGGCGTGTATATACATCGAGCCCTCTGTACTCTGATACCCCTATATAAAATCTAGGGTGACTAATTTCCTTTGGAAGTAACCTAATTGAGGAAAAATTGAAAGAGTATTAATACTTTTGCAATGCACTGTGTACATACTAAGACCAATTTTTGTTAGCCACAGGGATTAATATGAATGCTGACCATCTCTGTACTGTGACGTGGGCCATGCTGGTATTATAGCAACAACAGAAAATAAATAAAATAAACCATGCATGATTATTTATTGTATATTTTATATGTATATACATATAAGGCAGCAACATAATTGCTATTAACTCGTTTTGACAATGTGGTATTGTTTGTACAGATTATGAAGTATTGCTACAGTTGCTAATTATGCAGAATGTTAATAAAAATGTGTTTTTCATGCAGTCAGAAGGTCCCCCAACAGAATGCTTGGATACGTTGTCAGCAATGGAACTAGCAGAGCAAATCACTCTTTTGGACCATGTAGTATTTAGGAGCATACCCTATCAGTAAGACATTATCTTTCTACTCTGAGCTTTTACAGTACTGCATTCTGTATACAAACTAACTTCTAATTGTTTTACCAGGGAATTTCTTTGCCAGGGGTGGATGAAAACAGATAAAAGTGGAAGGACACCATTTATAATGAAAACCAGCCAACATTTCAATGATGTGAGTATACTTCAGATCTTGTTAGCAAATAAGTGCATTGACATAGAACCAATGTCTCTTTAACATAGGTCTTGACTATTGGTAGACAGAATATCACATACACACTATGTAATGGAGTTGATTTATTTTTACTCTGTTTTATTTGCACTCACCTCTAATTCACACCCCAACACAGTTCAGGCACCCCAAAAATATTCATTGCCACCACCTTCCTTCAGTGCCATCAGTTTGTGAGATGGGACCACTTACAAGGAAAAGCAGAAACAAAGTCAAATATCTGCAACCAAGCAGAACACAACAAGCCATGTGATACCAGATACAAAGACTGTATAGTTACTTAGAAATTTCCATCCAATAACAGTATATAACATGTCAAAAGAAAACATAGGAACCCTCAGCATCCATTACAAAAGATAAGGTATGAATAGAGGGAGTTAGATTGATAAGCCTTATTTAACATAGATTGAGATGGACCAGGCTATCCATCTTTCTTTTTGTTTAGAAACTACATGGGGAGGAATTATTAAACATGTCTCATTATGGAATTGGGTATTAATTCTATTGAAAACCTCTTCGAGGTTCAAAGGAGCCAATGACTTCCAATGATGGGCTATGGTTATTTGAGCAGCTATAAGAATGTGTTGTACCACTGTTTGAAGGGAATAAGGGATATTCTGTAGTGAGATATCTAACAAGGCTAATTCTTGAGATAGTTCAAACTGTGAAGTTGGGTAAGTTGCTCAACTTTAGACCATAATACTTCAGGTTTGGGACAAGAACACCACATATGTGACAAAGAACCAGCAGACCCACATTGTTTCCAACACATTTTGGATTAGCCTGGAAACATGTGGGCGGTACGTACCGAAGTAAGATACCACCGGGGAACACTCTTAATTTTAATCCAGCATACTTTGCATTGGAATCGCCGTATGAAAAGCTTGTCTAAGTAAATTCCTCTGTCTGTCAGTGAATGAGAACAGTCCCATTTATACTGACAATCTGTAAAACTAATCTGTAAGGCTCAGCTGAGATGTGTATACAGGTGTATGCATATTAATTCTAGTATATATTAATAATTATTATATTTCCTGTCCTTTTCTAGATGAGTAACCTTGTTGCCTCAGAAATAATGAGTCACTCTGATATCACCTCTAGAGCTAGCTCCATTGAGAAGTGGGTGGTGGTGGCTGATATCTGCCGCTGCATGCACAACTACAATGGGGTGCTGGAGATCACCTCAGCCTTGAACAGAAGTGCAATCTACAGACTCAAGAAAACCTGGGCCAAAGTTTCTAAACAAGTAAGAAACATTAATATGTAGCATTCCACATTTATGTATGTTTAAGTTGGATGAGGTCATAGATAATAATTAACCTGCTTATTATAGAAAGTTTAACGTTGTTGTTCCTATCTCAGGGTATTGTAGCATACAATAAAGTGTGCCATGAAGTGTTACAAATCGTGGCAAATTTTGGTACGAACACTTTGTTTCTGATACTTCTGCGCCTTACTCAACAAGGAAGGCAAGACTTAACAGGGAATAGAGTGTGGCCTAAATGTCACCATGTGTGCTAAAATTGCCCCACAATTATGGTGACGCATTTTTGTGCAAAGCAAGCCAACTAATAATTGTCTAAAAAAGTTAGGAAAGACTAAAGGTGTGCCACAATTATGAAATGGCATTAGCAACTGTGATAGATTTGGTGCATTCCTCAGACTGCCTGTCTAACTTTTAGGCAGAAATCGTAAATGTGCCCCAACAACAGTGTTGTTTCTTAAGTGAATGCTGATGTTATTATCTAATTTTTCCAAAGTATATAAAATACATAAATAGATTTAACCTTATAAGCTGGAATAACACAGGTAGTAATACTAGGTAACACATGTTGGTTGCATAACTGAGTTTTCTGGCTGATGAGTACTCTTATTATTTTATGTCTTAAATATTTAATTTTTTTGGTTTTAGACTAAAGCACTTATGGACAAACTTCAGAAGACTGTCTCATCGGAAGGGAGATTCAAAAATCTTAGAGAGACTCTTAAAAAGTATGTGTAATTTCAGAACTAATTACAACTTGACTTGTATACCTAAATGAAGTTTAAGTTTATATACTTAGTAATCCACTGCAGTTCCCTATTGACAAATACCTCTCAAATTACAGCAGTATAGCAACATCAGGTCTTAATGTAATATAAATCACAACTAACTGTCCTGTCTGTATATACTAATAAACTGTTCCTTATACATATAACTGCGCCATAATTTCCTCTTTTTCCCTCAATCACACTATACGTTAGTAGTGATTTATATTATATTAGCAATATCTTCCTACCACTCTGCAATGCTTAGAGCCAAGAAAGCGAGGGGGCTGCTGTGACTGTGTTATCTATATGCTCTGGTATAGTTGCGCTCCAAATTTACGCAACAATACCAGGTTAATGGGATACTAAATAATGGACGAATTACATTTACAGACGATCTACACTAGGAATATAACAACTGGGCCCCTACACCTGGAGTGTCCCCAGCCCCTTGACATATAAAAGAACAATTGCACTAGAAGTATAGATGTTCTCACATAACATTATGTAATACTAGAACCAGATTGGTATTTTAGGAGCCTATAGATACAAAATGTATTGCGTTATACTCTGGCCATCAAGGAGGCCACACCTTAAAGTGGTTCTACAGGACTATCTTTTTATTTGTAACTGGTCTCACAACACTATTTTATTAAACTTTGTAATTCATACTTATTAAAAATTATTCACCTGTCCTGCTGTGCAGAACCAGGCAAAGTGCCCTGTCCTCACCTCCCCCCTATAGACCATGTGACATTCATTGTTCACATGGACTCACTGAACATTACATAACACTCTGTGTGCTTTGAAGCCAGGCTCAGCTCATGAACACTCCCCTGTGGTGGGTGTTAACTGAGCAGATATCCAGCCTGTTGTTTGAAAGTGAATAGAATTAATTACATTAGAGTAATTACGGGGGGAGAGGAAAGTGATTGCATGTCTTTGACTCCTGCTGGCAGGACTTAGTAACATAAATTGGAGCAGAGGACAGCAGCTCAAAGCTGTGGGGTTGTGTACTACTGTCATGAAAATGATGACTGCAGCTCTGTAAAGTTACATACTGACTCATGATAATGGAGCTAGCTAGGACTCATGACAGCAAATACAGAGCTGGAGGGATTACACATTAATGTCAGCACATAAACCTTGGCAGTGATATCTGTGGAGGGAAGTCCTAGATTGCAATGCAGTCTGGGAGTTGTAGGAAAAAGATGCTGGAGAACTGCAGGAAGTTTAACAGCAAACAGTGGATCTTATAATAGATGAATAAGGAGGCAAAAGATTTATAGTGCTATTTATAGTGTTCTATGAAATCTTTAAGCCCCTGGATAACCCCTTTAAGTCTTATATGGGTTTAAAAAGTTGTAGAAAATAAAGCAGAACATTGTGATATCATTCTCACAACATCTAGCACCCTCCATAAGCTTCTCCGTATCCCTCCATCAGTGTCATCCTACTTACACAGCACTAACTTATAAATACACATAATACACATGAATGACCCGGAGCACACATAAACTAAGGAATTGTCTGCTTACAGGTGAATTCAGCTAAATGCAAGCCACACTATTTGGAGTTATCTTGTTATAGAAAAGATAGCTAGTCTTTAATCCGTTATCAAAATTGGAGATACTAGTACGTCCTGGTGTTGGAAAGGGGCTATGTAGCGGGATCCTGGCACAATCCTGCTACATAGGCGGTGGGTGCCAGCTGCTAATTGAAGCTGACAACTGCCAACAACAGCACGGAATTTAGACGCTGTGGCGAACACGGCCGCAGCATCTAAATGAATGAGAAACTGTGCCGGGGTCTTGATCGGTTTTCATGGGAGCTGGGAGCCTTGTGAAGGCTTCCATCACCGTCATGTTTCACATCTTTTGCACCCTATGGGGACTCAATGTTAAAGTAAAAAAAATAAAATCATTTTTTAAGGTATAAAAAAAAAATATTAAAATTTGAACTCACCCCCCTTTTGCCATTGTACATATAAAAATATAAAATAATATAAAAATTACACATAATTGGTATCACTCAGGTCCGTAGGTAGAAGTACAAAAAAGCTATTGGTCTCAGAAAATGACGCCATGGCAAAATTTTGAAAAATAGAAAAGGTTTGGATTTTATTTTACTGTAGCAAAATATAACAAAAACCCTACATATTTGGTATTGCTGGATTCATATCAACCTGTAGAATAAAGATAACACCACATCATTTATACTGAAGTTGTAAGAACAAAACTCCCGCAAACATGGAACAAGTAGATTTTTTTTTCACATTTTACACCAATTTTTTGGGGTTCCCCAGTATATTCTATAGTACAATGAATGACACCATTAGAAAGTACATCTTGTACAAAACAAAAGCCCTCATTTGTCCATGTAGATGAAAAACTAAAAATGGATACCAATAAAATTACATGACAGGTATAGGCAATTTAATGTCCCCCAGAGGAGGCACATACAGCTGAAGAGATCGGCGCCCGGGCCATGGCAGCGCCCGGACACCGACGGGCAACTCGAGTATCAGCTGTATGCGCTCTCAGAGGAAGCACATACAGGTGAAGAGATCGCCGCCAGCGCGTGGAACATGGCAGCACCCGGATGCCGACGGTTGACTTGAGTATAAGCTGAGTTTTTCAGCACAAAATATGTGCTGAAAAAACCCGCCTCAGCTTATACTCAAATATATACGCTATCTATCTATCTATCTATCTATCTATACACTATATAGATTAGGGTTGGGGATCTATAGGGGTTATGTATGGGGGATCTATAGAAATATCTATAGATACATCTCTAGATATATATATTTGTATAAATATCCACACAATAGTTAGCTCTATATCTATCTATCTGTCTGTCTATCTATCTATATATAGAGAGAAAGATAACTGTTGTGTAGATCACCATAATGTCTGACAAAATATTGAAAACCAAATGCAAAAACCGCACCAAAACAATCTAAACCGAGTAAAAATCCTCAGGTTTTATTGTTCAAATACTCTTTGGATTATGATTCAGAATCCTATAGTATTTTGTCCTAAATCATGTGTATTCCCTTCCCTAACATTTAGGCCATATCTTAGTCTAATAGAGAATGGGGTCCCCTTACCTCTATCCTCACTTTCACCGTAGCCACAGCAAGCTGAGAGGTGGCTGTGAGTGGGTGGCACTCAATTCACTTCAGTTGGCGTTTGAGTACAGCCAACCGAGTACACTTAGCTGTACACTGAACTTGCAAGAAGTGAATGGAGGGTATTGCACATATCGCTGTCAGCTTTCTGTTTGTGGCGGCCACGGTATGTACGATTCGGGAGTTAGGGGACCATTCTCAAGATAGATGTAGGTCCCAGAGATAGAAATACCTCTTTAACAGCATCTTTTTTGGTTTACATAAAAAGTTAAAAAAGAAAAAAAGTTATTTAAAATGGATAAAAATGGGTAAAAAGGATAAAATAATTACTGGCATGATGTGGATAAACATAAAACAATTTGTTTTGTATTCTGTGTGTATGTTTTACAGCTGTAACCCTCCTTCTGTACCTACCTGGGAATGTATCTAACTGACCTTGCTTTCATTGAAGAGGGCACCCCAAACTTCACTGAGGACGGCCTTGTAAATTTTTCAAAAATGCGAATGGTCAGTAAAATTACAAATCATTATTAAATTAATAAGCTTTAGCGAGCAGAGTCATATTGTATTTTTTCCGACATATATTTTAGCAACTGTTTAAGTGGTTAATTTATGCCCCTAATCTGAGAGGAAAAATAGTAACTGTGTTAAGCTTCATTCACCTCTGTGCTGGCGGTTCTTTTAGGAGCCTCTGTCACAGTAGTTAAAAATAAAGTTAAAATAACTGACACCGCAACGGAAATGTAACAGTCCTCATTTTAGTCATTTGAGGTTTGTCAGGTGGCGTTGGTGTCCATTATGTTACAGGTCCTGCACCACCATTAATCTCTGTTTTCTGTTCTTATCACAGAACAGAAAGATGGAAAAACAGTGAGATGTCCACCATATGCCTTATTATAATGACAATATTGCTTTTATGGCATAGTCAGCCAGCATTTTAATATTGACAGCACTGAGCCTTGAAAAGTGTATATAGAAATAATTTGAAAAGTATATAGAAATGATTGTCATACACATGAGGCCATTTTTCAACACTATTTTTTTCATCTTTTTTCCTATAGATATCACATATTATTCGAGAAATTCGCCAGTTCCAGCAGACACCGTACCGGATAGAACACCAGCCTAAGGTAACAATCATATGGTAAACATATGTGTGTGCGTGTATATATATATATATTCCAGCAGACACCGTACCGGATAGAACACCAGCCTAAGGTAACAATCATGTGGTAAACATATGTGTGCGTATATATAATATATATATATATATATATATATATATATATATATATACACACACACACACACATAAACGTTTACCACATATATGTTAGATATGTGTGTGTGGGATCTCACAAAAGTGAGTGCACCCCTCATATTTTTGGAAATATTGTATTATATCTTTTCATGGCTCAACACACAGCCATCAATGTCTACTTCAACAAAAGTGAGTACACCCCTAAGTGAAAATGGACAAATTGTGCCCAATTTGCCATTTTACCTCCACTGTGTCATGTGACTCATTAGTGTTACAAGGTCTCAGGTTTGAATGGGAAGCAGGTGTGTTAAATTCACTCTCACATTCTCTCATACTGGTCACTGGAAGTTTAACATGGCACCTCATGGCAAAGAACGGTCTCAGCATCTGAAAAAAAGAATAATTGTTCTGCATAAAGATGGCCTAGGCTATAAAATGATTGCCAACACTCTGAAACTGAGCTGCAGCACGGTGGCCAAGACCATACAGTGGTCAACAAGACAGGATCCTCGCAGAACAGGCTTCACCATGGTTGAGTTCACGTGCACAGCATTATATCCAGAGATTATCTTTTCAAAATAGACGTATGAGTTCTGCCAGCATTGCTGCAGCGGTTAAAGGGGTAGGGAATCAGCCTGTCAGTGCTAAGACCATATGCCGCACACTGCATCAAATTGGTCTGCATGGCTGTCATCCCAGAAGGAAGCCTCTTCTAAAGATGATACACAAGAAAGCCCACAAACAGTTTGCTGAAGGCAAGGTGACTAAGGGCAAGGATCACTGAAACCATGTACTGTGGTCTGATGAGACCAAGATAAGCTTATTTGGTTCAGATGGTGTCAAGCGTGTGTGGCTGCAACCAGGTGAGGAGTACAAAGAAAAGTATGTCTTGCCTACAGTCAAGCATGGTGGTGGGATTCTCACGGTTTGGGGCTGCATGGGTGTGCCGGCTGTGGGGAGCTATAGTTCATTGAGGGAACCATGAATGCCAACATGTACTATGACATACTGAAGCAAAGTATGATCTCTACCCCTCAGAAACTGGGCCACAGGGCAGCATTCCAACATGATAACGACCCCAATTACAACTCCAAGATGACCACTTACTTGCTAAAGAAAATATGGGTAAAGGTGCTTGACTGGCATATATCCAGATATAAACCCTATTGAGTATATGGGGGAATCCTCAAATGGAAGGTGGAGGAGCGCAAGGACATCCACCAGCTCCCTGAAGTCATCATGGAGGTGTAGAAAAGAATTCCATTGGCAACCTGTGAAGCTCTAGTGAATTCCATGCCCAAGAGAGAGGCCCAAGCAGTGCTGGAAAATAATGGTGGCCACACAAAATATTGACACTTTGGGCACAATTTGTCCATTTTCACATAGGAGTGTACTCACTTTTGTTGCCAGCAGTTTAGACAGTAATGGTTGTGTGTTGAATTATTTTGAGGGCACACCAAATCTACACTGTTATACAGGCTGTACACTGACTACCTTATATTCTATAAAAGTGTCATATCTGCTGTTGTCCAATGAAAATATGCAATATTTGCAAAGATATCTTTGTGAGATACTGTATATACATAGTTATACAATCACAAACAGCAGGTGAAATATGTATTGAATACGTCACCTATTTTCTATGTAAATCTATTTCTAAAGGTGCTATTGACATGAAATTCTCACCAGATGTTGATAACAACCCATCCAATTCACACAGGCAAACAAATCAAACCATAAATGTCCATAAATTAGGTTATGTGTAATAATGAGAAATGTATTTAATACTTTGTACAAAAGCCTTTGTTGGTGATGACAGCTTCAAGATGCCTACTGTATGGAGAAACTAGTTGCAAGCATTGCTCAGGTGGGATTTCGGACCATTCTTCCACATAGTGTAGATATACAGACCACAAAAACTAGTAGATTCATATGTATAATTTTATCTAACGTCCATAGAAAATACACATCAAAAACTCTTATGAAATTCGTATCAGTATGGCATATATAAAAATAGAAACCTGCAATAGTTCCAATCACATTGCAGATGCAATAATCAAATCCAAAGTATTTATCTAATAAATGCTGGCTGTCAGCACGTCCATGGCTAAGGAGATGGTAATCTCCAAAATGTCAACCTAGCCAGCTGGCCATGAATGTGCTGACAGCCTGTATTTACTAGATAAATATGAACTAATGCTTTAAATTTGCATCTACAATTTGATTAGACGTATTACAGGTTTCTATTTTTATTTATGCCATACTGCTGCGAATTTCACAAGATTTCTTTGATTTGTATTTTCTATCTGCTTTACATGAAATTATATATATAAAATATATATATGACTCTACTACGGTTTGTGTGGCCTGTGTATCTACACTATATGGACATTATTGCTTGGAGACTAGGAGAGAATCCAACACAGGCCCTCCTGATATACGTCTTATAAATATGTTGGTCATATATGTTCATTAAGAAAAGTGACTAAATTTCTCTCTATTCTTCCACACAAACGCTTTTCAAATCCTAAAGCTTCCATGGGCTCCTTCTATGACCTCTAAGCTTTAGTTCCTTCCATAGATTTCTATTGGATTCAGGTCTGGTGATTGGCTGGGTTATTCTAGCTGTTTTATTTTCTTTCTCTGAAACTAGTTGAGAGTTTTCTTGGCTCCGTGTTGGGATCATTGTCTTGCTGAAATGTCCGCCCTCATTTCATCTTCATCCTGGTAGATGGCATCAGATTTTTATCAAGAAAGTCTTGGTACACGTTTTCCATTCATACTTCCTTCAATTATTTGAAGTTTGCAAGTGCTGTATGTTGAAAAACAGCCCCACAAAATGATGTTCCATCCTCCAAACTTCACTGGTGGTATGGTATTTTGGGGGTGATATGCAGTGCCTTTTGCCCTCCAAACATGGTGTTTATTATGGCATCCAAAGAACAAAATTTTGGTCTCATCTGACCAGACTATATTCTCTCAGTATTTCACAGGCTTGTCTAAATGTTGTTAAGCAAACTTTAAACGTGCTTCAGCATGCTTTATACTCAGCAATGGAGTCTTGCTTGGCACACCATTGACGTTGAGTCCTTTACTTATTGTTTTCTTTGAAACAATTGCACCTTTTGATTCCAGGTCTTTCTGGAATCAGGTGGTCCTGGCCTCTTGGACAACTCTTCTTATAATTATTTTCACTTCTCAGTCTGAAATCTTGTGGTGAGCACCTGGTCATGGCAATTTATGGTAAAATGATGTTCTTTCCACTTCCAGATTATAGCCCCAACAGTGCTCACTGGAACCTTCAGTAGTTTCAAAATTATTCTATAACCAGTACCATCAGTATGTTTGCCAACAATAAGGTTGCAAAGGTCTTGAGACCACTCACTGGTTTTACCCATCATGAGATGTTTCTTGTGTGACACCAAGGTAATGAAACACCTTTTCACAGACCATCAGTTGAACCAACTCATACTATTTTTCATTAAATGGCAGGATTGCTTTCTAATTACTGATAGATTTCAACTGGTGTCATGACTTTCCATGGCTTTTTGCCCCTCTCTGTTTTATGTGTCTATACTTTTCTCTGTGTCATTTTTCATTATTACACATAATGTAATTTATGGACATCTATTGCTTGATTTTTTTGCCTGTGTGGATTGGATAGTTTCTTACAGACATATTTCTAAAGGTGTTATTGACAAGACATTCCCACCAGATATTTGCCTTGAAAATTGGTGAAATGCCCAATACTTATTTCACCTGCTGTATATACAAATCAAAAATATATTTCTAAAAATGTACCTAAAAAAGATACATAAACATACAATAAAGGAGTAGACCTATAAGTCACCATAGTAACAGACTTCAAACAAAATCAGTATAGCCTGCAGCTGCAATTATACTGCCTTCCATCTGTCCAATACTTGTCCAATACCAAATTGATGTTAGTATAAAGAAGGCAACAAAAGCAGAACTGCGGCTCTGACTACAGTTTGTAGTCTGGTATCATGAAGACACAGGTCTGTACATGGGCTGTTAACATAGCATAATTTTGTAAAGTAGCTTTCGTTTTTTCTTTATCTGTATTACAATAAAAATTAATGGCTGTGTAGGTGGAGCGTCAATTTAATCCTTCCATGCTCCAATATTTCATATTATGTCACAGTAAAGGGATTGTTTCATCAACTGCTCTACTATCACATTAGTAGGTTGTCATGGCAGATAGAGGCCTGAGAAAGGCCCCCACACTTTGTCATGTATTTGGATCCCTGTTGGTAAAACATGGACAGGCTATAATACACTGCAATGCACAAGTATTGAATTGTATAGCATGAAAGATTAGAGGACAGCAGAGGCAAGTCCTATACTGAAGCTAAATAAAACTTTAAAATTGACATTTATAAAGAAATTAAAAGTTGCAAAATAAAATAAATATTCTGTTAAAAATCCACATAAAGTGAAACATTTAAGTTCTAAACAACTATATTTTGGGCTTTGCCACAATTGTATAAGCATGGTAAAATTGCTGTTTTTCCCATTACCCACCTAAAAAAGGGATTAAAGGGATTTTGCCATGATCTCATGTTGATGTGGGATCCTCCAAATTAGGTATTTAATCACTTTTCTAAATATATGTCATTAAAAAAAGTGAAGCCTGTGAGATCTACAGCCTGACTAAGATGCCCTTATCACAAGGCATTATGGGAAAGGGGCTGAGAAGCCCACAGCGCCCTCTGTTGGTTGTAACAAATCCTCAATTTGCTTTTGACCCACCGAGTCTTGAGAAAGCAAAAAGGATTTTTTAGCCAAGCCAGTATCTCTCATCTACAGACAACGCTGTTTCGGGATTTTTGTCCCTCTTCAGTGCAGAGTAGAGAAGATACTGGCTGGCTGTGTGGGAGGCATAGGGTAGCTCAGGAAGGGAAGATCTCTCCTTAGGGAGAGCACAGTACTGGCTTGGCTAAAAAATCCTTTTTGCTTTCTCAAGACTCGGTGGGTCAAAAGCAAATTGAGGATTTGTTACAACCAACAGAAGGCGCTGTGGGCTTCTCAGCCCCTTTCCCATAATGCCTTGTGATATGCAGATGCTAAGTAGAGGGCGAAAAGGCAAAACAAAAACTCTACAAGCCGTTCGTTCGGTGCTCTCCCTAAGGAGAGATCTTCCCTTCCTAAGATGCCCTTAGTTTCCTAACAGTTTACATTAGACAGGACCAGGAGCTGACAGGAGCTGATCTGGCCGGGCTTGCGTTGTTTGCACTTCTTATCTGATGGCAGGGAACATGAACAGGCTTTGAAGGGCCTTACTTGCAGCTGAATACTGATTTCCGGCTCATGCAACATTCTGTTAGGTCACATGGACTTCTCTCTGGTTTTCTGAAAGATGCTGTGCTTTTGATGCCGACAGAAAGTCTGTCTCTCTATGCATTCCTATGAGACAGACTTTGAAATTTCTATAGAAATGCAGAAAGAAATTCACTTTGTGTGTTTTTGCTGCTCAGAGTGCAGGTCACATGACCCAGTGGTAGCAGTTAGAAATCCAACATTTGGCTGCAGGTAGGCAACATTACTGGCACTTCTGTGCACCTGGAAGCAATTCTAATGAAGTAAAGGATAAAAAAATAACCCAGAGTGCTCCTTTAATAAATATAGCTTTTAACATGAACAAAATCTTTTCAGTAGTCATGTCACATAACTGACTCAGTTCCATTAATATTCTTCAATAAACTTTGAACATATTGACAGATGAAGTGTATAACGTAAACTTACAAAAGAATCAGTGCAAAGTGAACTTTTTTTTTTTTTTTTTTAATTAAGGTCACTCAGTTCCTCTTGGACAAGTCACGGATCTTAGATGAAGATACTCTGTATGAATTATCCTTAACGATTGAACCAAGGCTCCCAGCATGAAAAGTTTTTAATGTGCGTATCTCGAGGCAACACAACGATTTCACGTCATCAACCGAATTATGCATGCTATGCCTAGCAGAGAGCAGAAGAACAACACCCTTTCAGTGAAGACAGCCAGTGCCGCAGGTGCTTTATAGCAAGCATGAGAGAACAGAACTATAACAAGAGTGACTGAGGGCATTGTGCTTGTCAAATATTAATATAGGAGGATGTCAATAGGCAAGGGAACAATGAGAAGCAATGCTGACCTCCCAATGACTGCTGAAATACCTACAAAGTACAAGGTATTTGAGACTGCAGACCTAAGAGGGCAAAGGAGAGAATGGAGTGAGCCATCTACAACGTGCACCAAGTACTGTGCTATCAGAATGCATCCATAGGGGAGAGTCGTGACTAGTCAAGTGATACTGTCCTTACTGTAGTGTATTGCATTGTAATGAGCAAATAACAAGGTTAAATCTTTGCATGGAGAAGTATGTTCTCATAATGTCATAATGAAGAGACAAAGAGAAGAAGCGGAGATTTAGTCGCTGTGTTCACAAACACGTAATTTATAACTTGCATCTCCAGGACAGCTGGAAACAAACACATTTTCATATTTTTCATGCTTTTTACGTCTTGTATAGAAGTGATATGAGCAGCCGGCTTTATCTGTTTAATTATTTATTTTACCCCATGTGTCCAAGCACTAAGCATCTCAGACCAGCTGCAATCTACATCATGACTTTTGTATTGTAACTACTACTGATACCGTGGGTATTGGAGCTAACTGCACTGCCTGGCAAACATAGATATTTAACAGTGTGTATTGTTTTTTTTCTCCTTATTTTGATTGCAGCAATTCTATAGTTATTTCCCTAGAGGATATCAAACATGATTTGCAATTTTTCTTCTTTTCTGCAGCTGCTGTTTTTGTTTTTTAATATTTTTTTTTTGTGGTAAAATTCATTTATATACATTTTTTTTGCTTGCTCCAAGAATGTATAGCTGAATAATTTGTACAGCTCAAAGAGATAGGCAAACATTATTTTTATTAAGCATTTTGGGGAATATCATCCGTGGAGTGAAACTGAATAAAAAAAACAACAACATCAGAAATAACTTCACACAATTATAAATGAGAAATTTGTAAATATGGTTGCTGTATCTTATGTAACAGAGAATGGTAAAGTGCTAAACATTGAAAAAATATGTGATTATGCCTTGTAAATTAGAGTCTGGAGACCTTCCACACCACAGGAACAATCCTTGTTTCCCATGAATAAATTTACCTATGATATTAATGTGAACAGATTATTTCATTTATTAAATACACAACAAAGAGTATATGCCAGTCAAAGACTCTCTAAGAACAATGATTTTGACCCTAGAAGATCCTTGCTTACATTCAAAATACCTTTCAGAAGCCCCGCTATCACACACAGACGAGTCACATTATTATGACCACCAGCTAATATCCAGAGTGACAACAGCTACACAGCTGGGATTGACCAAGTAAGATCCTGGTAGGTTGTCACAGGTATCTAGAGCCATGTCTACCTCATCCCACAGCTGCTGGAGGGTGCATGGAAAGGATCCATAGAACAAAAACACATCAATCGAGGTGGTCCCACAAGTGCTTTTTTTGGTTTCAAGTCTAAAAAGTTTGGGGTCCAGAGTAGTACTTGGAAGTCTTGGTCATGCTCTTTCAACCAATGATGGATTTCTAGCCCTGTAACATGTCCTATTGTCTTACTGGAAGATCTTCTTCACTCCAGTGAAGACAGTCAGCATGTATGTGACCTGCAAGGCTGGATTAATACCCAAATCAGTTGAGAATGCCTTCCACATGGATGAGTGGACCCAGAGAAAGCCACAAAAACAATCACCAGACATTAATGCAACCACCACTAGCTTGTGTTCTTCCAGCAATGGATTGTTATCTGATGTTTGTCGCCAGACAAGCCAATGACCATCCATTCGATAAAGCAGAAAACCTGACTCATCAGAGAAGACAACCCTGTGCCACTCAGCGGAGGTCCAATTCTGATACTGCTGTTAAAATGGAAGCCTTTTCTGTCAATGTAACTTGGTTAGCAGAAGTGCAGTGGTCATCCGTCTGCTTCGGCACTCAATACACAGTAGGGTTTCCTTAACTATTACATGTGTGAGGGGGACCAGCAACAGGTAGGCAGCGTGGGCTTCAGCAGACAGAGACAGGGACACAACTTACAGTCCAAGTCCAGGCGTTGCCCAGGTTTATTTCAGCAGGTGCAAACAACACAAACAAAAACAAGCCTTTAGCTTCAGGCAAACAGAAAATAAATACCTGCTCGGCAGAGCTCTCACTAGACACAGGATTCCCTGACTAGTACTTGGCACAGCTTGTGCAATTACAGCAGGTTTCTTCACAGACGGTCTTTCCTCTGAGACCCAGAGTATACATCAGACCCCGCACTGGCCTGCAGACCCAGGCTTTATAGGCCTGAACCCCGCCTCACCTGGGGCGTGGGAGTGGCCACCCACCCTGCTCTTTGACCACTCCAGGAAAAGCCGACCCAGACCAAAAGCGGATTGGAACCGCTTATACCAAACATGTCAGTAACATAGTGTTACTGACACACAAACTGTCGGCTTCCCTTCACCGAGACCAGGCTTCTCGGTGACACGCATTACTCCACATACTCCCCAAGGCCGCATAGGAGAGCATTCTAGGAGAAATATATCTCCCCTCAATAATGCCGCCTGTCACTGTCTCACACACCCTCCCCCTCTGTTCGAACCTGTGGGGTCGGACACTTTTAGTCCCAGACGTGTGTCCTTGACAGTGCGTCAGCGTTGCCCTGCAGTCTTCCTGCCCTATGTTCTACAGAAAAACTGTAATTCTGCAGTGTCAGGAACCATCTGGTGACCCTAGCATTTCTCTCCTTTGCTTGGGACATCCAGGTTAGCGGTGCGTGGTCTGTGACCAACCTGAAGTGGCAACCCAGTAGGTAGTACTTAAGAGACTCAGAGGCCCACTTGATGGCCAAAACACTCTGCGCATCCACAATACGGGTATTTCCTCTCTTGCGGGGTGAGTTTCCTACTTAAGTATGTGCCCGGGTTTTTCTTCTCCGTTTACCTCCTGGGAAAGCACTGCACCCAGTCCCAATCAGACGCATCCGTCTGTACAATTAAAGCCCTTTTTAAAGTTTGGGGTGATCAGTACTGGTCTTTTACAAAGGGCCCCATTTTCAACAACTTGGAATGGCCCTCTCTGCATCTGGGGTTCCAAGTGACCATGACCCGACTTACTGTTTTTTGTTAGGTCAGTTAACGGGGGTGCTATACTGGCAAAATTTAGGGACGAACCTACGATAGTAACCCCCACGATACCTAAAAAGGCCCTCACCTGCCTTTTGGTTTGTGGGTTGTGGCCAGCCCTTATCGCCTCCACTTTATTAATCTGGGGTTTTTTATAACACCCCTACCTATTAGTACCCCAGGTACCGGGCTTCCTCCAGACCTAAAGCACATTTCCTAGGGTTTGCTGTTAGCTGGCCCTTCCTAAGGGAATTAAGCAGGGCCCTGTAACTTTGGCAGATGGCTGTTCCAGTCCTCGCTAAAGATTATAATGTCGTCCAGATATGCCGAAGCATATCGACGATGGGGCTTGAGGATGACATCCATTAACCTTTGGAAGGTGGCCGGGGCCCCCATGCAACCGAAAGGCGGCAGACGTACTGGAAGAGCCCGTTCCGGTGTAGCAAAAGCCGTCTTCTCTTTGGCGTGATGGGTCGGGGGAAACTTGCCAGTAGCCTTTAGTGAGGTCAAGGGTAGAAAAATATCTTGCATGACCCCAACCTCTCATTAGCTAGTGGGACCCTGGGCATTGGGTACGCATCGTACCTTGAGACTTCCTTAAGCTTCCGAAATCATTACGAAGCGTAATGAGCCGTCCGGTTTTGGGAAGAGCACAATGGGGCTTGACCACTCGCTTCGTGACTCTTCAATCACCCCGAGGTCTAACATTTTCTTGACCTCCTCAGAAATGGCCCGTCTATGGGCCTCTGGAACTCGGTAAGGTTTCAAATGCACCTTAACTCCAGGGTCAGTGACAATGTCATGTTTTATGACATCAGTCCTCCCTGGTACCTCCGAGAACACATCCTTGTTTCTCTGTATGAATTCCAGTGTCTCCTGCTTCTGAGACTTTGACAGGGACTCTGATACACATACATCTGGAACCACACACTGGGGGGTACTCACCGCCGCCAGGGTCTCCCTGTCCTTCCAAGGCTTAAGTAAATTAATATGATACACCTGCTCTGGCTTACGTCTACCGGGCTGGTACACTTTGTAATTTACTTCCCCCACTTTCTCCACAACTTCATAGGGCCCTTGCCACTTTGCCAGGAACTTGCTCTCTAAGGTGGGCACGAGCACTAGCACCCAATCCCCAGGGTTAAAGCTCCTCACTTTGGCCGATCTGTTATATTACCCGGCTCTGGGCCTCTTGTGCCTGTTCTAAATGTTCCCTAACGATGGGCATAACCGCTGCGATTCGGTCCTGCATTAGAGAGATATGCTCGATTACACTCTTGTGGGGCGTGGCCTCTTTCTCCCAGGTTTCCTTGGCTATATCCAGGAGTCCCCGTGGACGTCTCCCAATAGACTAACTCAAAAGGGGAGTACCCGTCGAGGACTGTGGAACTTCCCGGACTGAGAACTTTCAAATATGGCAGCAGACAGTCCCAGTCCTTCCCCATCCTTACTGACCACCTTCTTTAGCATACTTTTGAGCGTCTTGTTAAATCGTCAACAAGACACCCGTTTGGGGGTGATATACGGATGTACGCAAATGTTTAATGCTAAGTAAGTTGCATAACTCCTTCATGCCTGGACATAAAGGGGAGTTCCTTGGTCTGTGGGGAAATTCTTTTGGGATAAATGTACGGGGAAAACATAAGGAACAGCTCCTTCGCAATGTTTTTAGATGAGGTGTTTCCGCAAAGGTACACCCCTCGGGTCCCGGGGCCATAATCTAACACTACTAGGATATACTGATGGCCCTGCGCAGACTTTATTAGAGGGCCCACTAGGTCCATCGCAATCCTCTCAAAGGGTATTTCGATGATGGGCAGGGGCACCAAAGGGCTCCGGAAATGGGGCATCGGAGCTGACACTTGACACTCTGGGCAGGACTCACAATACCGCTTCACATCCGTATACACCCCTGGCCAGAAAAACCTCTGAAGAATGCGTTCTCTGGTTTTTTCAGTGACTAAGTGTCCTCCCAACACGTGTTTATGGGCAAGGTCTAAGACCATTCTCCGATAGGGCTGGGGAACCACCAGTTGCTCCACCACCTCCCCCTGAATTTTATAAATCTGGTACAATAGGTCGTGAGTGACTGGGCCCTATGCGGATACACCGTATCAGCCCCTGGATATTGAGGCACTCCATTCACCACCTTAACATTGTCCATAGCTTTTGCCAAGGTGGGGTCTCGAAGCTGAGCTGTACCAAAGTTATCCCGGGAGACCTCTAAATCAGGCATAGCAGCCACTTCCTCCTGCTCCTCAGTCTCACCAGCCAGAACTGCTAGGGGAAAACTATCAAAAACCCTCTTGGTCACCCCTATGCAGTAGTTCGTAGCCTCACTGTCAAAAGGCTCTGGGTCAACATGGCATACCTGAACATTACCGTTAACTTTTACAGTAGATGGTACAACATTTTTGGCACAAGTCCCAGAATAAGGGAAGTGTCTTCCCAGAATCACTGTGTGCATGAGAGACCTAACTAAAGCCCACTTCATGAGAGGCACGTCTGCAAGTAGTCTCTATTTTCACTAGGCGGTAGGGTACTCTTTGGGTTCCCCGTGGATGCAAGGACCCCAATGGCGCCGTCCGGTGATGGATGTTAGGGTCGATCAGGCTGGCATTTCACCAGAGTGACTAGACTTCCGGAGTCCAGTAGAGCTGTCCCCTGGAAAGTCATTCACCCTTATTTGACAGAGTTGGTGATCAGTCTCCCTACAGTCTCTGCAGAGCATACTGGCCGTGCAAATAACGACCTCCGTCTAGCCGTATCCAGTCCATGGGTTCCAGGGTAAGGGGACAGTTCGCAGCAACATGGCCAAAACCACTACAACCGCCAACACAACATGCGACCCCGGTCCCCACGAGGCTCTGCCCTTGTACGGACTGTCCATTTGGGGGCCTTTCCTCTCCTCCATAGGATCCCCCTCTGGGCCACCTCCCCTTGGGACATTTCTCACCCCCTTCTGATTTTGGGACCGCCTTACCAGACATCCCCCATGGTTTGCTGTTCCCAGGGTTGGAGCGTCCGGAAGGCCCCGGCTTGTAGCAAGTCCTCAGTGGCTTTATACCTCTCGACCAGGCTGATGAGGTGTTCGGCATCTTTAGGGTTCCCTTGTCCTACCCAGCGCTGGATCTCTGGGGCAGCAACCGGATAAACTTGTCCAGTACGACCAGTTCCACCATCCGCGCAGGTGTCGACTCTCTGGCTGTAGCCCCTTTTTCACCAGGTGAACCAGGTCGTACATCTGCGATCGGGCTGGAGGTGGTCCGAGAAAGTCCAATTGTGTATCGCCGGGAAAGCACGTTGGTGTTTACCCCCAGGCGAGCCAGAATCTCAGCCTTTAACTTGGCATAGTCCTTGGCGTCCTGCTCGCTGAGGTCGAAATACGCCTTCTGTGGTTCCCCAATCAGGAAGGGGCCAACACTTCAGCCCAGTGGGGCGCAGGTAGACTCCTCACGCTCTGCCCCCCTTTCAAAGACGTCAAGATAGCCTCAACCCTCGTCCCGTGGGCGTTCATCTTCTGCAAGGATGTCTGCACAGCGCATGGGTGGCGGGAAGGGGCCGACGTCTTTCGCACATTTTGGGCCATAAGCTTGGACTTGCTCCTGTAGCTGCCTGTTAATGTGCTGGGTGCTCCTGGCAGGCGAGACGATTGGCCTCTATCAACAAGGCGTTTGTTTCAGCCTGAGCTCGCATGGCCTCCTCGTGCACCTTCTGTGGTTTGCAGTCATCAGTTGTAGGCTGGAGTTGGCCTGGATTAACTGTTTCAGCAGTTCATCCATGTTTGCAGTCTCTGGTTTTGACACTGCTGCAGCTTTTACCCAGGACATGGGATTTTGGCAAACGTCTGTCAAACGTGGGGTGTGTTCTTTTGCGTCCGCTGCCCGCATCCGAAGCACCATATGTGAGGGGGACCCGCAACAGGTAGGCAGCGTGGGCTTCAGCAGACAGAGACAGGGACAAAAGCTTACAGTCCAAGTCCAGGCGTTGCCCGGTTTATTTCAGGAGGTGCAAAAAAAACAAAACAAAAACAAGCCTTTAGCTTCAGGCAAACAGAAAATAAAATACCTGCTCGGCGGAGCTCTCACTAGACAACAGGATTCCCTGACTAGTACTTGGCACAGTTGTGTGCAATTACAGCAGGTTTCTTCACAGACGGTCTTTCCTCTGAGACCAGAGTATACATCAGACCCCGCACTGGCCTGCAGACCCAGGCTTTATAGGCCTGAACCCCGCCTCACCTGGGGCGTGGGAGTGGCCACCCACCCTGCTCTTTGACCACTCCAGGAAAAGCCGACCCAGACCAAAAGCGGATTGGAACCGCTTATACCCAACATGTCAGTAACATGTGTTACTGAACACAAATCTGTCGGCTTCCTTCACCGAGACCAGGCTTCTCGGTGACACCATTGCTCCACATACTCCCCAAGGCCGCATAGGAGAGCATTCTAGGAGAAATATATCTCCCCTCAATCATGCCGCCGGTCACTGTCTCACACATGACACAAAAAAAAGCCAGCTCTCTTCTCCATACTTGTCGGGCTGCACTAAACCAATCTGTTAGTGTGAAATGAAAATGCATGATTCACTTGGGAATACCAGCAACTCCAAATGAACGTGGCATCATATGAACATGGTAGAAAAACACTGACACATTTCGGGCTTAGTAGTCTTTAGTCCGCGGAGAACACTGTATAGATTCTCATAGTCACAGAAAATGTCTGCGATTTTGGCTGGGTCTGTGTGTATCTCTTGGGTGATAGGATCGCGAAGTGCCATTATTGGCTTTTGGGACTTCTTAGCTCTGGTGAGTTGGGTACTTCTCTAAAGTACCTATTTTGGGTAATGCACACCAGCCACCGCGGCTGGCTCTGGACAAAGGCATCCAACGTGCTTTTAGACTCTCTGTATATTAGTTCAGCAGCGGGAGAGGGGTGAGACGCGTGACCCCCTCTGAGTAAGCAGTAAGGTGGAATGCAGTTTCCAAAACTTGGTTTGGGCCTCCTTACATCTATGTGACACATAACTAATGATGTGGCCCTTTAGGACCGCTTTTGCCATTGCCCAGAACAGTGGATATCATCGCTATGGGTCAAATTGTCATCTAGGAAATTAGTCCACGAAGTCTCGAGAAACGACCTGAAGTCCTCTGAGGTGATTAGATATGCAGTAAAAATCCAAATCCTCTCCCCGGCTGCCTCCCCATGTCCCTATACACAAACTGTCACAGGGGCGTGATCCAAAATTATAATAGCATGTAGGTCCGGGTCCGAAGTTACGTTCCACAGGCTTTGAGATGCTAAAAAGTAACCTAGCCTAGCATAACTATTATGTGCAGGTGAATAGTAAGTATATTCTCTGGAGTCTGTGTTAAGCGCTCTCCATGGGTCATATAGTGAGTTAGCTTCCATCATAAGATATCCCTAGTGACTATAGATTGGGTGGTGCGTTGAGTTGTTCTGTCTAGTGTGGTGCTCAACGTGGCGTTAAAGTCACCCCCCAGTATTAAGTTAGTATCTCCCCTTCTAAGCAAGAGGGCATTCAGAGTTGCAAAGAAATTTGAGTTGTCTGAATTGGGGGCATATATAGTAAAGAGTAAGTGGAGCCCAGTACTGTAACCCTCAATAGGAGGTACCTACCACCCAGATCTCCCACCTCCTCCTCCACCGTGTAATTCAGGCCCCTCCTAAACAGTCAAACCCCTGGCTCTTGAGGTGTAACTGGCCACATAGCATTTGTCTATCCAAGGCGCTTTTAAAGTCCTTGCCTCGTCGCCAATATGTCTCCTGTAGGTAGACTATGTCCAGCTGGAATTTTTGAATATGTGTAACTACCTTCTTCAGCTTTACCAGAGTGTTCAGGTCGGACACATTCCACATTCCACGAAAGGAACTTTAGGGGCGCACGGTCCCGTGGGGGCTGTAGTTTAGGATGCGTCATGGGTATCATCTACCTGGATGTCAATTGTACGATGAACTCGTGAAAGCAGAACCCCTGCCGTCCCAGCCCACAGCAGGAGTATCCAGGATAAAAGAGGGTTGTGTGCGTCCTGGGGACCCACCGCCACCTGTAACGCCCTCCTTAGGTGCAAAACAGAGACATATGAGTGACTAGGCATGTAAACCACATTGACCAAAAACAAGGCCATAAAATATAAACAACAAATAACAGAAACAGTTGAGGTATTTCACAAACTTTGGTAAGGTTGCCACCTTCTGGTTTTGGCTTCGTTTACAACCCCCAAAGTAAATCTCTGAACCCCCTCTGCCTTGATTATCCATTTTCAGGTATGTCCCTTATTTGAAAATGGCGTCCTCAAAGACCATTTGTCTTTCATAAACCTGTATCCGCAACATGGCTGGGTAGATTAGTTGAAGGCGAATGGCGTTATCATGCAGATATTTGCATATTGGTGTTTAAAGCTTCTGGGTCACATTCGCTGAAAAATCTTGGAAAATGAGAATTCTGTGACCTTCTATGCGCAGGTTGGGTTGCTTCCTATAGGTCCTCAAGATCTGTTCTGTTACGGACCAGTTTAGGTACTTAGCCATCACCTGTCTAAGTCTATTATTACCCTTGCCACTCGGCCTCTGTGGGCCCAGTCTGTGGGCTTTCTCAATGGCTTTAAGGTCTGGGGTCTGTCAGGTTTAAAGCTTTGGGTACCTCTATTGTTAAGTAAGATATAAGTGATTCTGGTATTCCCATGAACCTCAGGTTATTGCGGCGACTGCAGTTCTCAAGATCCTCTATCCTATCCCTGAGAGCCGCTTCAACCTCCCTGGCTTGAGCCAAAGCTTGTTCAACATTGGCGTTGGAAATCTCGCATGTGGATACCTTGTTTTCTAGGTCTACTATTTTCTGGGTATTTGTGTTTTGTGAGAGATAATGCAGAGTTTATGGAGGAGTATGGAACTTCAAAGCGCTTATCCAGAGGAGGCATTAGCAGACGCGAAACCTCCTGGGCTACAGAAGTAGAGTTACGCAGTTCTGGCTCAAGTTGTGAGTCTTCTGAGTGAGATGGGGTCAGGTGAGGCAGAGTAAGATCACCCCTGAACGAGTCAGTGGAGCACTATGACACGCAGCCTGTCACCACCTTCTCCGCTTTGTTTTTGATGGACATGCTATCTATTTTATTTTTGGCTGCCATCTTAGACTGGCTGGGGTTAGCTGACTTACTTTGGGTATTTGTTTGGGAGGCTATAGCAGAGGAAGGAGACACCTGAGATTTTTTTGCGTTTCTATGACGGGAGAAATATTTGTCCATTACTTTAACCCCTTACCGCCGGAGCCAGTTTTGGCCTCTTTGACAAAGCCCCATTTTTTTAAATCTGGCATCTGTCACTTTATGTCAGAATAACTTTTTTGACACTTTAACCTATCCATGTGATTCAGAGACTGTTTTCTCGTGACACATTGTGCTTTAAGATAGAAAGAAATTTTGGTCCAAAAAATGCTTGTTTATTTGTGGAAAAATATTAAAGTGTTGGGGAAAAATTTTGATAAAAATTTACCAATTTCAATCTTCAAAAATTTCTGCATGTCAGACAGATAGTTATTCCACTCAAAATAGTTTATAACTAGAAATCTCCCAAATTTGTCTGTTGTGGGTTTGGCTTTCATTATTTTTAAATGTCTTTTTTTTTTTACCGACATTAGGGGGCTTAGGAAATTTAGTAGTAATTTTAAAATTTTAAAGAAAATTTTTCTTTATACATTTTTTAGGGACTTAGATTGTCCAGTATGTTAGGTACCAACATAAAGGACTTCATCTAAGAAACTACCCCCTTTAAAATGTATTCAAAACAGCATTTAGGAAGTTTATTAGGTGTTTCAACAGGAATTGAACCCAAAAGTGGAAGTGGAATTTCAAAAATTTCACTTTTTTTTGCAGATTTTCTTTTTTTATACATTATTCACAAGTATACGGTAAATGTGATCAGGGAAATGCTACTTATTATTGATTCCCCAGATTCTGCCGTTTTCAGGGGATATCCCATATGTGGACTCCTAGTGCGCTATTTGTCCTCAACCCCAAACAAGCCCAGAATAGGAGGAGAAACCTCCCGGACTCGGGGGATCTCATTTTCATTACGATTTTATTTTGGGGCCTTTTCAGGTTTGCGGATCCCTTTGGTGCAAAACTTAAAACTCCCCTAAAAAAAACCCCATTTTGGGAAAAAACTAAACCCCCTTTAAAGGAATATTTCCAGGGGTGTAGTGAGTATATCGCCCCACCCAGGTGTGTCACAAAATTTTTAGCGTTGGGCTGTGAAAATGAAAATTTTTTTTTTATTTCCAACAATCTGCAATTTTAGCTGAAAATGTTTAATTTTTACAAGGCATCCTGGTTAAAAAACCCCCAAAATTTTGTTACGCAATTTTTCCAATTTTAAAGCTAATACCCTACATGTGGGGTTGTAAAAACTGCTGTTTGGGCTCATGGCAGGAGTATAAGGGAGGGAATGTTATTTGGCTTTTGGAACGCAGTTTTTGGGGTTGGGGCCATGTCGCATTTACAAAGCCCCACAATAGAAACAGAAACAGGGGGAAACCTTCCGGGAAGTCACCCCATTTTAGATTCAACCCCCCTAAGGATCTCATCTAGGGGCTGTATTGTGCTTTTGGCGCAAAGGTGTTCCATAGTTTTTTTTTTGCATTGGGCTATGAAAAGAGGGGGAAAAACGCACGTTCCGCCATTTTTTTTTTGGGCTTCAATTTACAGCGTTCGCGTGCAGTGTAATGACACGATAAACTATATATGGGGGTGGGTTTACAATTGCAATGATATAGATTTTATATAGTTTTTTATGTTTTTATTACTTTTACACAATAGAAATAGGTCTATAAAAATTGGTTTTTATGTTGTCCTGTTCTGATAGCTATAACTTTTTCAGTTTTCTGTATCCCGGAGTGATTATGGGCTTGTTTTTTGTGGGATGAGTTGAAGTTTTTATTAGTACCATTATGGGGGGCATATGCCACTTTGATCACTTTTTATTAAGGTTTTTGTGAGGCATTTCGGACAAAATACAGCATTCCTGGTAGTGTTTTTTATTTTTATTTTTTTACAGTGGTCACCATGCAGTATAACTGACATACTAGTATTACTCAGCAGGTCGATACCCAATTTGTATATATTTGTTTTATGCTTTACTACTTTTACACAATAAAAATACATTTTTAATCAAAAAGGAAAATACGTTTTTGCATCGCCATAGTTGAGAGCCATAACTTTTTTATTTTTCTGTGTACAGAGGCTGTGTAGGGGCTTGTTTTTTGGGGATGAGTTGAAAATTTTTATTGGTATCATTTTGGGGGGACAAGACTTTTTGATCAGTTTTAAATCCGTTTTTTGGAAGGCAGGGTGGAAGAAAATACTGAATCCTTAGTTGTGTTTTTTTATTTTTATTTTTTAACAGCGCCTCACGTGCAGTATCCATGACCAGTTTGGCTTTACGTTGGGTTGATATCGATTACGGCGATTTTCCAATTTATATTAGTTTTTTTTAATTTTGAAGCACTTTAAAAAAAAAAAAAAAGGTTTTTTTGTGTTTAAATAATATTTATGCATCGCTGTCTTCTGATTGCCATAACAATTTTTCCGTATACAAAAGGATGTTTTAAGGACTTTTTTTTGCGTAAAGAACTGACGTTTTAATTGGTTAAACCTTTGGCATTTTATATATGAGTTTTTATCGCTTTTTATTCCAATTTTATGTGCTGCAGGAGTACAAAAATGCAATTCTGTGACTGTTTTTTTGTTTTTTACGGCGTTCACTATGCGGGTTAATTAACGTGACAAATTTATAGGGTAAGTCATTACACACGCAACAATACCAAATATCCGTACTTTATTTTTGATCTCTTTTGGGGCGACTGGTGTTTGTAATTGGGAAAAGGGCGGTGTACGTGTTTTTATTTTATTTTTTGTGTTGGTGTTTTACTTTTTTACTTTTTTTTTTTTACTTTTTCACATTTTTTTACATTTCCCCAGTGGGGATTTGTAACAGCAATCGTTAGATTGCTGTTTGAATTGGAGGACCTGTGACCAGCGTTTACTGCTGTGTACAGGTCGCCCATGGCAAACTACTGGGCACCATGCCCACATGCTTTCAGAAAGGGATCCGGGGAGTCGGGTAAGAGTCCAGCGAGCGGCATCTGCGCGCCTCGCTGCGCCTTATCACAGGCAGCAGGAGCTTACTCCTCCTGCCTGCGGCTTCATTATCGCAACCATGACAGGTTGTGGTAATGAAGAGTTTTTCACCAGCGGCCGGAGCTCACTCGTGGCCGAGGGTGATGCAGCATGAAGTCACCGGTAATTTACCGCTGGTTCCATGTCGCGATCGTGCGCGGCTGCCCGCAAGCCCACGCGATCGCCAGGACGTATGCATACGTCCATTTGCGGGGGAAATCACTTCCCGCTTTGGGCGTATGCATAGTCCAATGTTGGGAAGGGGTTAATGCAAAGGTTATGCTGTACGTAGTATGCTGTCAGAGAAATCAAGGCTTAAGATATACATATTGCTTAAGAAGAGTTCGCTATAGGCCTCAGAAGTCGCGTATGCCGGTATCACACCAGCTGTGTTGAGACAAACCAAAAAAAAAAGGGGGGGGGGGGACACAGAATGTACACCTACAACACATTGGTGGGGGCCGGGGCCAGGGGGGGGGGGGGGGGGGGGGCCCCCAAAAAATTTTGGGGGGCCTTTTTAACCCACCCCCCCCCCAGAGGGGGGGCCCCCCACCGGGGCACGAGGGGAAAAAAAAAAAAAAGGTGGGGGGGGGGGGGGGGAAAGTGAAGATAGGGACCCCAAAAAGTTTTTGCCTATTCAGGTTGTTTCCAACAAAATTTCCCGGAGCTACTTTTTTAATTTGGCAGTTTTTCTTTTTTAAAATTTTTTTGGGCTGGACTTCAGAGGTTTTTCTCCCCCTCCAGGGGACAGTGTTGGAACCCAGAGGGAACTGCCTTCCCCAAAGTCCCGTTTTAAAGGGGAATTTATTAAAAAGTGTACCGTTCCTGAGGGGGGTTTTGGCCCCTTTTTGGGGGTAAGCAGTAAAATACGGGGGGATCCGGAAAATTTTAATGGGTGCAGAGAAGTTCAGCCCAGGGGCCAGCCACCAGGGTTTTTTCCATTTCCCCCCGGCGCGGGTTGTCCCCCCAATTTACCCCCCTATCTCCGGGGCCCCGAAAAAAAAGGGCCCCGTATGGGGGACCCCCGCACCTCTCTCCGGGGCCCACCAAGGAAAACCCAGAAAAGGTTTGGGGCCCCCAACCCTTGGGAAATTTTTGGGGGATTGCACGGCAGAGGTCATTTGAGGTTGTCTTTTTCCCGCTCTTCAGGCCGGGGAAAAAGGGGGAAGGGGCGGGCCCGGCCCGGGAAAGCCCCCGCTTTCTTCTCCTTTTTTCTCCCCCCCTTTGGCCCCCGGGGGGGGAAAGAGTCAGACAAAAGGCCCCCTTTCCCCATTTTGGGAAAGCCCTTTGCCCCCCTCCTTTTCCGATAGTTGCTGCGACACCCCGGGCCCCCGTTCGGCACCCCTTACCCCAAACTAGGGCCCCCACCCGGGAGTAGTTTCCCCCCGGGTGGGGGTTGTTTGAGGACCCGGGGCTCCCCAAAGCAGGTTGTTTCTTTTGCGCGTCTTCCTTGCTCTTTCCGGCTGTCCACATGCGTGTTCGCTGGGGTTTTTCCCAGCAAAGGACCTTCAGGGAAAGGGTTTCACCCCGCCGGAACCAACGAAGAAAAAAATTTCGTTTTCCCCTTTTCCCTCCCCCAGGTGTGTGGAAAACACACCTGGGGGGGAAAAAGGGGGCCCCAAACAGGCACCAGCAGAGCTTTTTTTTTTTTAAGCTTTTTTAGGGTCTTTGGGGGGGGAAACCCCCTGATAAAAATGGGGGCTACTCTCATTTGGGACACCCCCCCCGGAAAGTAGAAAATCGGAATAAAAATAAAGAATCCAAAGGTTCCGGGTGGGTCTTTCCTCCCTTGGGAGGCTTGTGGTTTGGTCAAATAGACCCACTAAGGCTACATAGGGGATATCTTAAAAAAAACAGAAAAAAATTGGGAAAAATCAATTTGGTTTTGGTTTTCCCGGGTTTAAAAATTCACCCCTTTGTTCTTGTGAATAAGGGAAAAATTAAAATTTTAAAATTTTGCAAGAAAAAGTGAAATTTTGGGTTTCCCCCTCCATTTGCTTTTTTTTTAAATGTAAAACCCCTTTCTAAGGGGTTTAAATTTAAAAATTTCCTAAAAGGGGTTTTTTAAATTATTTATAAAGGTGTGTAATTTTTCTTAGATGGAGCCCCTTTTTTAAATGGGGGGTTTCTAACATACGGGCCCCCCCTCAACCCCATGTCCGGGAAACTGCAACTGGTTTTCTAAATTTAAAATCAAGGGTTGCAAATTTTTTTTCCCCAAAATGGGGAAAAATTACTATTTTAAAATTTTTAAACCCCCCTTGTTTTTAAAAAAAATAAAAAAGCCCATTTAAAAAATTTTAATTAAAAACCCTACAGGGGGACAGATGGTAAATGTGGGTAAAAAACTATTTTGTGGGGGAATTCTGTCATCCCACACAAAAATTTTTTGGGA